>NC_069465.1:25615938-25644821 GCF_026875155.1 Cherax quadricarinatus | reverse complement strand
CACCCCTAATCCAATAAAACCCAAAAAAAACTGCATAAGAATAATCACAAAAACCCCATCCCTGGCAACACACCCTCCCACTCTTCATAGATCTAAACTTACTCCCTGTTCAGTACATCCACACTTACTACAGTGCAATCTACATCTACAGGACCTTAAATTTCAATATTAACTTTGACCTAGACACTTTCTTGATAGTTGTGACAGAACCCACAGGCATAACTCCAGACACAAACATCTCTGGAACACCCTACCTGATACACCCTGTCAACTAATTACACGAATACCACCTGGTGGTTCACACTTACACTCGCTCACCCATTTGACCATAAACAGAAATATCAATCTCAATCTTAAAATAATGAATCCTAACTAGTCATAAGTTCGCCTGTGATTCTCCAATACTGAAACTATGTATTGTGCCAAAAGAAAAGCATTCACATTGCTAAACTCACAAACTAGTATTTAGTCACTTAGCCATAATACCAACTTACCTCATAGTTTGTAATATTTTAAAGTTAAGAATTAACCTAAGTCTGCCCGAAATGCCTAGCCATGCTAGGTGTTCTAGTGGCCCCCTCTGTAATTAATATTTTACTACATGTAAACCACACAATAACCAAATTCTGTAAACTCAGCATTGTAATCCTTATAGAGAATAAACTTTGAATTTGAATTTGAGCTGCTTAATGCCTCAAATGATGTAGTGGAAGTTTTAGCAGTAAAGATGGAGAACCAAAACCTAGTCATTGTGGTAGTCTACAAGCCTCCGGATGCAACGTCCCAGCAATCCCAGGAACAGCTGTTAAAAATTGACCACTGTCTGGAAAATCTGCCAGCTCCTGCCCCCAACATCTTGCTCCTGGGGGATTTCAACTTAAGGCACCTAAAATGGAGGTATATAGCAAATAATGTTGTTGTAGTGATAACACCAGGAGGCAGCTCTGACGAAAACTCTCACACACACGAGCTTTCAAATCTCTGCACAAAATTCAACTTAAACCAGCAAATAATAGAGCCTACTAGACTGGAGAATACACTAGACCTCATCTTCACTAACAATGACGATCTGATACGAAATGTCACCATAACAAAAACAATATACAGTGGACCCTCGACCAGCGATATTAATCCGTTCCTGAGAGCTCATCGTTAATCGAAATTATAGTTAGTTGAGTTAATTTTCCCCATAAGAAATAATGGAAATCAAATTAATCCGTTCCTGACACCCCAAAGTATTGTAAAAACAAAATTTTTACCACATGAAATATTAATTTTAATACACACAAACTGAAGAAGACATGCACAGTTACATGACACTTACCTTTATTGAAGATCTGGTGATGATTGATGGGATGGGAGGAGGGGAGAGTGTTGATCTTCTTAGTGTTTAGAAGGGGAATCCCCTTCCATTAGGATTTGAGGTAGCAAGTCTTTTTCTGGGGTTACTTCCCTTGTTCTTTTAATGCCACTAAGACCAGCTTCAGAGTCACTGGACTTCTGTAGCACAACATATCTGTCCATAGAGGCCTGTACCTCCTGTTCCTTTATGACATTTCTAAAGTGTTTCACAACATTGTCAGTGTACAGGTTGCCAACACGGCTTGCAGTAGCTGTGTCAGGGTGATTTTCATGCATAAAGGTTTGCACTTTAAGCCATGTTGCACAGATTTCCTTAATCTTAGAAGTAGGCAACTTCTTCAATTTCTCTCTCCCCTCCTCCGAAGCAGTTTCCTCAGGTGTGGCCTCATGCTGATGAAGATGATCTAGCAGCTCATCAGTGGTTAGTTCTTCATTGTCCTCCTCCACCAACTCTTCCACATCCTTCCCACTAACCTCCAACCCCAAGGACTTCCCCAATGCCACAATGGATTCCTCAACTGCCATAGGATTCTCAGGGTTAGCCTCAAACCCTTCAAAATCCCTTTTGTCTACACATTCTGGCCACAGTTTTTTCCAAGCAGAGTTCAAGGTCCTCTTAGTCACTTCCTCCCAAGCCTTACCTATAATGTTTACACAATTGAGGATGGTAAAGTGATCTTTCCAAAACTCTCTTAGTCAGTTGAGTTTCTGAGGTCACTACAAAGCACCTTTCAAACATAGCTTTTGTATACAGTTTCTTGAAGTTGGAAATGACCTGCTGGTCCATGGGCTGCAGGAGAGGAGTGGTATTAGGAGGCAAAAACTTGACCTTAATGAAGCTCATGTCCCTAGAAAGTCGCTCTGCCAAGTCTGAAGGATGACCAGGAGCATTGTCTAATACCAGGAGGCACTTAAGGTCTAATTTCTTTTCAATTAGGTAATTTTTCACAGTGGGGGCAAATGCATGGTGTAACCAGTCATAGAAAAAGTCCCTAGTGACCCATGCCTTACTGTTTGCCCTCCACAGCACACACAAATTAGCCTTGAGGACATTGTTTTTCCTGTACACTCTGGGAGTTTCAGAGTGATACACTAATAAAGGCTTCACTTTGCAATCACCACTAGCATTGGCACACATCAACAGAGTAAGCCTGTCTTTCATAGGCTTATGTCCTGGGAGTGCCTTTTCCTCCTGAGTAATGTACGTCCTGCTTGGCATTTTCTTCCAAAATAGGCCTGTTTCGTCACAATTAAACACTTGTTCAGGTTTCAGTCCTTCACTGTCTATGTACTCCTTGAATTCCTGCACATATTTTTCAGCCGCTTTGTGGTCCGAACTGGCAGCCTCACCATGCCTTATCACACTACGAATGCCACTACGCTTCTTAAATCTCTCAAACCAACCTTTGCTGGCTTTAAATTCACTCACATCACCACTAGTTGCTGGCATTTTTTTAATTAAATCGTCATGCAACTTCATAGCCTTTTCTCATTTGATCACTTGAGAGATGCTATCTCCTGCTATCTGTTTTTCGTTTATCCACACCAATAAGTCTCTCAACATCATCTATCACTTGCGATCTCAGTTTCGAAAACATAGTTGCACCTTTGGCAAGAACAGCTTCCTTGATTGCCGTTTTTTTGCCAACAATAGTAGCGATGGTTGATTGGGGTTTACTATACAACCTGACCAGCTCGGAGACACGCACTCCACTTTCATACTTAGCAATGATCTCTTTCTTCATCTCCATAGTAATTCTCACCCTTTTTGCTGTAGAGTTGGCACTAGAAGCTTTCTTGGGGCCCATGGTGACTTATTTTGCAGGTGCAATCACTACAAAGGCTGTGGTAATATGAAATGTTCCAGTTGTGTGTTTGGAAGCGACCGCAGTAGCTGGCTGGCTTGTAAACACTGGCACCCATGGGACAAGTGAGGCGCGCTCAGGCCAAAGTGGATGCGTCTCAAACGGCACGAATAGTGTTGGTCGGGTTTTTTAGCGCTAGTCGAGGCAAAATTTTTGCGTTAAAATGTATCGCTAGTCGGATTTATCGTTAATCGATGCCATCGTTGGTTGAGGGTCCACTGTACTCAGATCACAACATAATCGAGGTTCAGACATGCATGCGCGGAGCCCCAGACCGACATAATGAATTGTCATGAGGGAGCCTTCGCCAATTCAACTTCAATAACAAGAACAAAAAAGTGGACCAAGTAAACCAAGTCCAAACCCGATATAAGCTGGGAAGATAGACTAAGCAACACAGACACTAACTTATCCCTGAGCAGTTTAAAACTCGGTGGCACTCGATGTATGCTCAAGGCTTATTCCTTTAAGAAAAAGGAGGAGTAGATGTAAAATAGAATGGAGACAGGCGCCCCCTTTACAGGCGATGAAAAGAATAAAAAGAGCGGCTAAAAGAGGCCAATATATCTGAAATGTGTAGGGAGTCACGGTCAGAGAAATAGCAAACACGAACTTAAGCTAATGGAATCTTATAGGAGTCAGGAATTGCGGAAAAAACTAAAAGCCATAAATGAAATCAAAAGAAACCCAAAGAAATTTCTTTCCTATGCCAAATCAAAGTCGACAACAACGTCCAGTTTGGGGCCCCTACTTAAACAAGATGGGTCCTACACAGATGAAAGCAAGGAAATGAGTGAGCTACTCAAGTCCCAATATGACTCAGTTTTTAGGAAGCCGCTACCCAGACTGAGAGTCGAAGATCAAAATGAACTTTTTATGAGAGAGCCACAGAATTTGTTAACACAACCTATCTGATGTTATCCTGATGCCAAATGACTTCGAACAGGTGATAAATGATATGTCAGCACTCTGCCCCAGGCCAAGACTCCTGGAACTCCGTGTTCATAAAGAACTGCAAGAAGACCCTATCATGTGCTTTTACCATTTGTGGAGAGGGGCATGGACATGGGGGTCATCCCACAGCTACTAAAAACAACGACATAGCCCCACTCCACAAAGGGGCAGTAAATCAATAGCAAAGAACTACAGACCAATAGCATTAAAAATCCCATATCATAAAAATCTTTGAAAGGCCCTAAGAAGCATTTGCCACCCATCTAGAACCCATCAGTTACACAACCAGGCAACAGGGGTTTAGAGCAGGTCGCCCCTGTCTGTCTCAACTATTGGATCACTGGGACAAGGTCCTAGATGCACTAGAAGTAAAAAGAATGCAGATGTAAATATGCAGACTTTGCAAAAGCTTCGACAAGTGTGACCATGGCGTAATAGCACACAAAATGCGTGTAAAGGATAACAGGAAAAGTTGGTTGATGGATGTATAATTTCCTCAAAACAGAACACAGAGAGTACTAGTCAACAGAGTAAAGTCCGAGGCAGCTACAGTGAAAAGCTCTGTTCCACAAGGCACAGTACTCGCCCCCATCTTGTTTCTCATCCTCATATCTGACATAGACAAGGATGTCAGCCACAGCACCGTGTTTTCCCTTTTGCAGATGACACCCGAATCTGCATGACAGTGTCTTCCTTTGCAGACACTGCAAGGCTCCAGGGGGACATAAACCAAACCTTTCAGGGGCTGCAGAAAACAATATAAAAGTTCAACGATAAGAAATTTCAATTACTCAGATATGGTAAAACGAGGAAATTAAATCTTAAATCAGAGTACAAACAAATTCTGGCCACAAAATAGAGCGAAACCCAACGTCAAAGACCTGGGAGTGATCATGTCGGAGGATCTCACCTTCAAGGACCATAACATTGTATCAATCGCATCTCCCTAGAAAATGGACAGGATGAATAATGAGAACCTTCAAAACTAAGGATGCCAAGCCCATGTGACACTCTTCAGGTCACTTGTTCTATCTAGGCTGGAATATTGCTGCACACTAAAGCACCTTTCAAGGCAGGTTGAAATTGCTGACCTGGGAAAATGTACAGAGAACCTTCACGGCACGCATAACGGAGATATAAAATACCTCAATTACTGGGAGCGCTTGAGTTCCTGAACCTGTATTCCCTGGAATGCAGGCGGGAGAGATACATGATTATATACACCTGGAAAATCCTAGAGGGACTAGTACCGAATTTGCACACAAAAATCACTCACTACGAAAGCAAAAGACTTGGCAGACGATTGCAACATCCCCCCAATGAAAAAGCAGGGGTGTCACTAGCACGTTAAAGAGACCATACAGTAAGTGTCAGGGGCTCGAAACTGTTCAAGTGCCTCCCAGCATACATAAGGGGGATTACCAATAGACCCCTGGGTGTCTTCAAGCTGGCACTGGACAAGCACCTAAAGTCGGTACCTGACCAGCCGGGCTGTGGCTTGTATGTTGGTTTGCGTGCAGCCAGCAGTAACAGCCTGGTTGATCAGGCTCTGATCCACCAGGAGGCCTGGTCACAGACCGGGCCGCGGGGGCATTGACCCCCGGAACTCTCTCCAGGTAAACTCCAGTTATTATATATTTACAAGTGTATAGGAACTCGACATGTTACCTGAGGTGGATGACAGAGCGCTTTGTCTTGGAAGCTGCTGAGTCAGTAGCTAGCTTGTGTCGCCACTCGCTCAGTTTTGGCTGGTGCCTGCTGCCACCAACACCTCCTGTTGACCATATGGTACATGGTATCATATGGTACAGGGTACCATATGGTACAGGGTAACATATGTTACAGGGTAACATATGGTGCAGGGTACCATATGGTGAAGGGTACCATATGGTGCAGGGTACCATATGGTGCAGGGTACCATATGGTGCAGGGTACCATATGGTGCAGGGTGCCATATGGTGCAGGGTGCCATTTGGTACAGGACACCATATGGTACAGCTACAGCGATCCCTATGGAAATAAGTCACCCTGACTTTTTTGGGTTATCCTAGGATTTTATACATATGCTGCTATGTATGATAATCTATGTTACTGTATTTATGTACACCTGAATAAACTTACTCAAGCACATGTGGCATCGTAAGTAAGTTTATTTAGGTATACACTAATAAAGTTACATGGAATATCATACTTAGCAGCATATGTTTGGAGAACTTAGGATAACCAAAAAAGTCAGACAGACTTATTTCCATTAGGGTCCCTGTACCCTGTAGTATATGGTACAATGTACCATATGGTATAGTGTACCATATGGTATAGTGTACCATATGGTATAATGTACCATATGGTACAATGTACCGTTTGGTATAATGTACCATATGGTACAATGTTCCATATGCCACATTGTACCATTGTATCATATGATACCATTGTATGACATGGCACCATAGAATTCCTCTTCTGCTCCACTTCCATCAGTCTTAGAACTGTAAGTTGTGAAGAGGAGAGTCAGAATTCGCCCGGAGAGTGAGTGGGGAGTGAGAGCTTCCTTGCCGCCAGGCATGATGAACAAAGCTACTTTGGCGGTGTTCCCACAATGCCATGCGGGCGTCCAGACCGGGCCGCGGGGGCGTTGGCCCCCGGAACTCTCTCCAGGTAAACTCCAGGTAATAGTGTGCACACTGACTACCCAGACCCATTCTCTCAGATGTAGGCCTACCAGATTTCTCATGCTAAATTTGACGGCGCTAGAATTTTGGCGTAGATCTACGGTTTGGACCCTGAACGTAAAGCCATAGATCTACGGGACGGACCCTGAAAGGGTTAAATGCTGTGTAATTAGTGTTGGGTGAGTAGGTGGTTTTTAAGAAGTCTTGAATTGATATACAGATAGTGTTTCTTTGGTATTCACTGGTAATGAATTACAAATTTTTGGGGCTTTTATGTACATTGAGTTGTTACATAGTGTGAGATGGACACGGGGAACATCAAAGAGTGATCTCTGTTTTGTGTTATGGTCGTGTGTTCTGTTAATGTCACCCACAACTAAATAAATACTGAATAACTGAATCTCATAAACGTATAACCTGTGACCCTATCAAACTATGTTTTTTGTAATTCCATTGCCTAATAGAATACTCCATTCTCTTGATTGCTCAATAACTCACCAAAAATGCTTGTAATTTGTACAACTATAAAGCCTCTTACTTAAAATTCTCATTTGTACTTCATGTTGTAATTTGTTTACTGTAATTTTTACCATTGAATATATCATTGCTTAATTAATCTTAAGTTAATTTTAAGCCTGCCCACAATGCTCTGATACAAGGGGCTTTTGGCATGTACACTTAACCACTGTATTTTTTTTGTACAACTATGTATCATGTCCAAATAATAATAAATAAATACATAAACGTTGGTAAAGAGGAGTTTGAGGGGAGGGTTCCTTGTGGAACACTTGTCCCAACAGGATGTCTTGCTGATTCTGTTCCATTGAGAACTACCCTTAGAGAGCTACCATGAAGGTAATCACTGAGGAGACATAGCGTAGAGCCTGCAATTCCCAGAGCTTGCAGTTTTGCCAAGAGGCCCCGGTGCCACAGCCAGTGAAAAGCACCAGCAATGTCCAGTGCTACCACACAGCTGACTTTGGATTCATCCAGAGACTGGTGCTGCTTAGTGGAGAGGTTTAACAACAGATCAGCAGCAGAGTAACCTTTCCTGAAGCCATATTTACGGTCACAAAGTAGTGAGTGGTAGTCAAAAAACTCTGTTATTAACAGGAGTGAAACTGGTCTGTAGTTGCTGATTTCTGTTCTGCTCTTCTTTTTGTGAACAGGGATTACATTTCCCTCTTTCCACAGAGAAGAGCATTTTCACTGTATAAAGGCAGTGCTGAAAAATGTAAGTTAGAGGTGCTGCTAGCTGATCTCAATCATCTTGGAAATTTTGGGCTCAAATTGTCTGGGCTCTCAGCCTTTTCTTGGTCAAGTGATTTAAGAAGGAAATGCACCTCCTCCTGCCTTATTGTCACCACTGACAGTTTTGACACAGTTCTTGCAGCTAGCCAAAGTGGGTCCCTTTCTGGATCAGGAACTTGCATTTTGGTACCTTGAGTTTACCTGGAGAGAGTTCTCGGGGTCAAACGCCCCCGGGCCCAGTCCCGTGACCAGGCCTCCTGGTGGATCAGGCCTGATCAACCAGGCTTTTTACTACTGGCTGCACGCAATCCAACATATGAGCCACAGCCCGGCTGGTAGGTACTGACTTTAGGTGCTTTGTCCAGTGCCAGCTTGAAGACTGCCAGGGGTCTATTGGTAATCCCCCTTTGTATGCTGGAGGCAGTTGAACAGTCCGGGCCCCTGCACTTATTGTATTGTCCCTTAACGTGCCAGTGACACCCCCTGCTTTTCATTGGGGGGGTGTTGCATCGTCTGCCAAGTCTTTTGCTTTCGTTGTGAGTGATTTTGTGGCAAGTTCGGTACTAGTCCCTCTAGGATATTCCAGGTGTATATAATCATGTATCTTTCCCGCCTGCATTCCAGGGAATACAGGTTCAGGAACCTCAAGCGCTCCAGTAATTGAGGTGTTTTATCTCCGTTTATGCGTGCCGTGAAGGTTCTCTGTGCATTTTCTACGTCAGCAATTTCACCTGCCTTGAAAGGTGCTGTTAGTGTGCAGCAATATTCCAGCCTAGATAGAACAAGCGACCTGAAGAGTGTCATCATGGGCTTTGGCATCCCCCAGTTTTGAAAGGGTTTTCATTATCCATCCTGTCATTTTTCTAGCAGATGCGATTGATACAATGTTATGGTCCTTGAAGGTGAGATTTCCTCCCACATGATACACCCCAGGTCTTTGACGTTGGTTTTTTTGCTCTATTTTGTGGCCGGAATTTGTTTTGTATTTTTAAAAATTTTAAAATTTCCTGTGTTTACCATACGGAGTAATTAAAATTTTCTCATGGTTTTAATTTCACATTTTTTTTCTGCAGCCCTGAAGTATTTGGTTGATGCTGCTGGAGCCTTGCAGTGTCTGCAAGGGAAGACACTGTTTGCAGATTTGGGTGTCATCTGAAAAGAAGACACGGGCTGTGGCTACATTTTTTTATTTATTTATTTATTTATTTATAATTGAGCCCCTTTACGGGGTACAAAAAAAAATACAGATAAAGCAGCATGCCAAAACCACTTAACTATGCTAGCATTACGGGCGGGTTTAAAAAATTAACTTAAGATTAACTAAGCAAGATGAAATCAGTGAAAAACTTTAATGTAAATGTTACTAAAAGCACAAGTAGTTTAAAAGACAGGTCAATCGTTGCATGCATTTTTGTAAATTCAGTAGAATGGAGTATTCTGTTAGGTAGTGAATTTAAAAAATAATAAATTAGAGGGTTTTGGGTTTAACTTTTATGTAAAAAAATTTGTGAAAACATTTAAGAATACAATTTAAAAAGGTTCAGTTATTCGTTTTATTTGGTTTTTGGGGGAGTAAGTGATCTTGAGAAGAGACTTAAATTTATAAAACGGGTGGGTTTTTTCTTTATATTAAACGGGTATGAATTCCAGATTTTTAGGCCTTTTTATGTGCATTGGTTTTTGCATGGGAGATACACGGGGAAAAATTTAAAAGATGATTGTGCCTTGTGTTAGGCATTGTTTTTTTAAGGGGTTGGCAAGGAGATGTTTGAGGGGGGGTTTAAAAATCAAGTTGAGTGTTCTAGGTATGTAAAGGGCATAATAAGTATGGATGTTTTGATGGTGAGTAGTTTGAGTGTATTGAAATTGGTGGAGTTGCTGCCTGTATGAGAATTTGTTATCATTCTAATGCAGCCTTTTTTTGGGGAAATTAGGGGGTCGAGATGGTTACTTGTTTTTGAGCCCCTGAAAAATTTCCCATAGGAAAAGGGGGTAAATAAGAGATGTTTAAAGGGCCGGGGGGGGCGACTGTGGAGAAAAGCCCCGATTTCGATAGTACCACAGTCTTGGAAATTTTTTTTGAAATTTGTTGTATAGTTATGAAATTGGGAGTCTTTTCAAGGGGGTTTCCTAAAAATTTTCCCTCTTTTAGCTTTGTGATGGGGTAATCCGTTATCATTTGAAAGGGACATCGTAGCTCGTTACCAAAACTGAATAGTGTTTTGTCAATGTTTGTGTAAGTTTTTATACTATCCGGGTAGAAATTTTCTGTAATTCGGTTTTTACAGTTTTGGCTAGCGTGATTGGGCTCGGGGGGAGAAACTATGTTGTGTCATCAGCAAATATGGGGTTTGAGTAATTGAGAAGCTTTTTGGTAGGTCATTTATGAAAAAAAAGAAGGGGCCAAGGACATTTCCCCTGGGGGACACCAACTGTTTTTGGTTGGCGAAGATTTTGCCCCTTTGCGTACACATTTTGGCTTCTTTTTGCGAGGTATGATTGAGGTAGTTGAGGGAGTGCCCCTTATACCATAGGGATAATTTTCTTTGGGCAAGTCATTCAACTGTTAAAAAGCTTACGTAAGTCAAAAAAGATCCCCAGGGGGATTTCTTTTTTTCTATTGCATGTATATAGTTCTAGCATTGTAAATAGCATCATTATATTTTTATTGGGCCTGAACCCAAATTGGCAGGGGTTGAGTTGTTTTGGGAGAAAAGGTGGGAGTAGTTTTCGTTTATAAATTTAAATTTTCGAAGTTTTTGAGAGAGGGGAAATTTGGATTTGGCCTATTTATTCAACTCTTTTTGTTCTCCCTTTGTGGATGGGGGTGCCCCTTTGTTATTTTGAGTCGTAAAGGTGGAGGTTCAATGGATTTTTTAAAGAGGTTGCAAAGTTGGGGAAAGCACTTGTGACACTTTTTGTTAAAAAGGGTGGAAGGTATTTAAATCCCTCCCTTGTTTTTTAGTGCGTTTTATAATAAGGGAGACTTCGATGGGTTAGTCGGAGCTAGGAACAGTGTGTTCGGGTAGTTGCCGGGAGGTAGTCATTTGGTGGGTACTGGTTGGGGTTTTAGGCAATTTTGTCCCATAGTGGGGAAAAATCATTGATCTGTTTGTGTTTGTTTATGGGGGTTGGGGTTCATCTGATTTTGCTAATTTTATTTCCTATTTCGTGATTCTTTTTTTTTCCCAAATTTCTGATAGGGTTTTCCCGGTCTTTTTATTCACCTGTAAGTTGGATAATCGTTTTCAAAAACAATTTTTTTGCCCCTTTTTACAGGTGTTTGGATTTACAGAACGTTTGTTTGTCTCTGGTTTTGTGACCCCCTTCTTACTGTTTTTCATATTGGTGTTTTGATTTTGGGTTTTAGAATGCTGGTGTTAGCCGGGACGTTCATCCTTTGCTGTCATCGCTTAGTTTTTTTTTGGGCAGTGCTTTTTATAGAGGTATTGAGTCTTTTTTTGAAAAAAATTTTTAATACATTCGTCAATATCTGTATTTTTTCTAGCTCTGGCCAATCAATGTTTTTCAATGCTTTGGAATTATTTGGCTGCCCCATTGTGAAGTTAAGGTGCTTTAAAAAGGTCTTGGGGTAATTTACCAAAAGTTGTTAGAGGAAAGTAGGGGTAGTGGTCTGTGGATTATCTGTAATTATGCCCGATTTTAAAGGGAATGGGGGTTGGGGCCAATGGGTCAGAGGGGAAAAACCGCCCGTAATTTGTAGGTTTTGTTCTGTTGGGAGCAACAAACGTTACTCATTGTGGGGTTTGTGAATTCGTAAGTGTGGGTCCTGGTCTTGCAGAGATTATTTGAAGTCACCTGGGTTTGAAGTGATCTTTGTTCAGCGGCATCATTATCTACTTTTCCCAGGTTTTTTTACTAAATTGGGAATGTTTGACTGTGAACTCTGTAGATGTTTATCAAAGTGAGAGGTTTTTGTAGGTTTTGGATTTGAATTTGGCATTTTATATTCCCCATGTTTTATTCCCTTTTGCAAGTATTATGTACATTCTAGTTGGTCTGATATATATGGCTGGCCACCCCCCGTTGGGCTGGCCACAGTTTTTGGGAGCTGTGTAACCAGGAATGGTATAGACATCTGTAATCACTTTAGCCAGTTTCATTGTGTAAGTGACATATTGGCATGTAAGGAATTTTTGTAATGCATGAGGCTCGTAATGCTTGCTTAAAGATCATATTTAGAAAGGAAGTTATTTGTTTTTTGGCAATGGAAAATGCCTTTGATTGCTGCAGTGTGTAATTACAGTAAATGTTTGATTTTTAAGTCATAAATAAGAGGTTGGACTATCAAAGCTTGTAATATAAGATTTGTAGGAATCAAGTTAAATTAAGTAAAAAAAACAAAGTAAATAGCTTAAACTAAAAAATACACCTAATTTTTTAACAAATGTAAAAAATGAGCTAAGGGATTTTTTTTTTTTTTTTTTTTTTTAAGCAAAAAAAAAGGGGACAATATAAAAGGGACTAGAAAAAATAAGTGAGACAAATAATGGGCTTGGGAAAATATAGTGGTATTACTATAAAAAAAATGAGCTTTTGGGAATAAACCAAAATTGGAACTTTTCTACTTTAGGGACCTGAAATACACCTTTATTATTTTTAAAAAATTGTGAAGAAAGCCCAGGGTAGTTATATAAAACTAAAAAAAGGGGAAAAATAATAAAGGGACTAAAATTAAATAATGGTAAACAAAGTTAATGGACAGATGGTCACTATGAAAAAATATGGTTTAGGGTAAAAATTTTATTTGTAAATATTAATAAATTGAGCAGTTTATTGCCAATAAAAGTAAAAAAAAAAAGGGATTTTATAGTAGCAAAAAAGTTTTGGGGCTTCAAAAAAGTAATTTTAAATACACAATGAAAATTTTCAAAGTAAAGTGACAAAAAACAAGTATGAAAACAAAAATTAAAAAGGACAGGTAAAAAAATGAAAATTTTTAAAATTTTGGAGAAAATTTGACTTTTAATTTAAAATTATGAAAAAATTAAAATAGCAGTAAAATTTATGGGGAAAGGGTTTAAATTTTGGAGGTAAAGTTGGCATTAGCTAGTAAAGAAAAAAAAAAAAAAATAATAATGTACAATAGTTTAGAAGTACACTATATGCCCCACACGTATATTTTAAATTAAAGGGCACTTTTTTAAAATCTGTTACAGAAAGGGCAGCTTTTCAAAGGGAAAGGGTTAGAAAAATTAAATGTTCGTTTGAGATGGTATATTTTTTGCCTGTTGATGTTTTCCTTACAGTTTTTTCCCCATCCGCGTAAAAACACTGATTATTTTTTTTTCCCCTTTTTAAAGTTTTTTTCCAGCCTAAAACAAAAGGGTTTGACTAGTCAGATTTTGAGGATGAGAAACAAGAGGGGAGCGAGTAACTGTCCCTTGAAAAAACAGAGCTTTTCACTGTAGCCCCCTCAGATTTTACTCGGTTAATTTAATACTCTTTGTGTTCTGTGTGTGAGGAAATAATTCATCTACCAACTTTTCCTGTTATTCCTTTAGCACGCATTTTGTGTGCCATTACGCCATGGTCACACTTGTCTAAGGCATTTCCGAAGTCTGTATATATTACATCTGCATTCTTTTTGTCTTCTAGTGCATCTAGGACCTTGTCGTAGTGATCCAATAGTTGAAACAGACAGGAGCGACCTGCTCTAAACCCATGTTGCCCTGGGTTGTGTAATTGATGGGTTTCTAGATGGGTGGCAATCTTGCTTCTTAGGACCCTTTCAAAGATTTTTATGATATGGGATGTTAGTGCTATCGGTCTGTAGTTCTTGCTATTGGTTTACTGCCCCCTTTGTGAATGGGGCTATGTCTGTTGTTTTTAGTACCTGTGGGGCGACCCCCGTGTCCATGCTCCCTCTCCATAGGATGGTAAAAGCTCGTGATAGGGACTTCTTGCAGTTCTTGATGAACACAGAGTTCCAGGAGTCTGCCTCTGGGGCAGAGTGCATTGGCATGTCATTTATCGCCTGTTCGAAGTCATTTGGCATCAAGATAACATCAGATAGGCTTGTGTTAACCAAATTCTCTGGCTCTTTCATAAAAAATTCATTTTGATCTTCGACTCTCAGTCTGGTTAGCGGCTTGCTAAAAACTGAGTCATATTGGGACTTGAGTAGCTCGCTCATTTCCTTGCTGTCATCTGTGTAGGACCCATCTTGTTTAAGTAGGGGCCCAATACTGGACGTTGTTCTCGACTTTGATTTGGTATAGGAAAAGAAATACTTTGGGTTTCTCTTGATTTCATTTATGGCTTTTAGTTCTTCCCGCAATTCCTGACTCCTATAAGATTCCTTTAGCTTAAGTTCGATGTTTGCTATTTCTCTGACCAGTGACTGCCTACGCATTTCAGATATATTGGCCTCTTTTAGCCACTCTGTTATTCTTTTTCGTCGCCTGTGAAGGGAGCGCCTGTGTCTTTCTGTTTTACATCTGCTCCTCCTTTTCCTTAAAGGAATAAGCCTTGAGCATTCATCGAGTGCTACAGAGTTAATCTGTTCTAGGCATAAGTTGGGGTCTGTGTTGCTTAATCTATCTTCCCAGCTTATATCGTTTAGGACTTGGTTTACTTGGTCCCACTTTATGTTCTTGTTATTGAAGTTGAATTTGGTGAAGGCTCCCTCGTGACTAATCTCATGTCGGTCTGGGGCTCCACGCATACATGTCTGAACCTCAGTTATGTTGTGATCTGAGTATATTGTTTTTGATATGGTGACATTTCATATCAAATCAACATTGTTAGTGAAGATGAGGTCTAGTGTATTCTCCAGTCTAGTAGGCTCTATTATTTGCTGGTTTAAATTGAATTTTGTGCAGTGTGTGTGTGTGTGTGTGTGTGTGTGTGTGTGTGTGTGTGTGTGTGTGTGTGTACTCACCTATTTGTGGTTGCAGGGGTCGAGTCCTAGCTCCTGGCCCCGTGTGTGTGTGTGTGTGTGTGTGTGTGTGGGTTTTCGTTAGAGCTGCCTCATGGTGTTATCACTGCAACAACATTATTTGCTATAGTCCTCCATTTTAGGTGCCTTAAGTTGAAATCTTCCCCAGGAGCAAGATGTTGGGTGCAGGAGCTGGCAGATTTTCCAGACAGTGGTCAATTTTTTACAGCTGTTAGTTGAATTGCTGGGACGTTGCATCCGGAGGCTTGTAGACTACCACAATGACTAGATTTTGGTACTCGAACTTTACTGCTAAAACTTCAACTACATCATTTGAGGCATTAAGCAGTTCTGTGCAAACAAGTGACTCTGCCATGTACAGGCCAACCCCACCCTTTTGCCTGTTCACTCTGTCGCATCTGTCTTGGTTGTAACCTGGGATCCATATTTCAGTGTCCAAGTGATCCTTTATGTGGGTCTCTGTGAAAGCCATGAACATTGCATTTGCCTCTGCAAGCAGTCCACGGATGAAAGGTATTTTGTTGTTCGTTGCTGGCTTTAAACCCTGTATATTTGCAAAGAAGAATGTCATTGGACTGTATCTGTTGGTTTGGAGTGGAGGCCATTGACTGTGGTTCCACTCCAGGAATGACTGGATTTGGTGTATGATTTCTGCCATTTCCTGCCAGTTTTTTTTTCCTTTCTGGCACTAAAAAACCTCTCCCTCTTGAGTGGTTGTGGCTACCCAGGTTTTCCTATGGTCTGGATGTTTTGTATCTTTTTGTCCCCTTTAGATGGTGTGCCTGGCACTTTAAGTTATAGCAGTCTTTCCTGTACTGAAGAGGGACACATTTCAGGGTGAAAAAGCTTACAGGAAGGGAGTTTGCATTTTCCTGTTGTCATATGGGCACGGCATTTTCTAGGGTGGTCAAAGTTGCACATCCCATCTGTTTTTCCAGATTTCCGATGCCTACAGATGCCAAGTGCATAGTATGTGCACAGGCTTGGTTTCCGTTTGCCTTGGGTTTCTGTGACTGTATTTCTTGTTGGTGCATGTTTACCTGTCTCATTCCTATCCTCACTAGCACTAACAATGGGGCTCTCACCAGTTGTTTTTGGTAATGTATCCTCACTAATGCTAGTGGAGTCCCCTTGTTTGCTATCTCCTGTGGTATTACTAGTTTGTAATATAGGTTTTATCTTGTCCTTGACTACACTTGTTTCCCCACTACAGCTCCTGTCTCCCTCGAGGTCATTTATATGCATTCCATCCTGCGTACATTTTACTGACTACCGGGGCAGCACCTTTAGCCTTACAGTTTCTGACTACATGGCCAGCACCAAGGGCGATACCCAGCCCAGACTTTTTGCTTTCCCATCTGTTATAGAATGCTTCCAGGTTTGCTATGAAGGCTGCTTTGATGTTATCCTCTTTTAATACCCTTGTGATTTTAGTCCACAGATTTATCTCATTTGGGCATACCCAAAAACACTTCCCTGATTTAATACTGCTTGTAGATAGTTCTTGGATATCTGCACAAGGGGCGTGACACCAATTTTCACAAAAATGGCAATTTATCCATGTGGAAGCCCGTTTGTTTGATGTACTGCAGACTACACAGAACTTCATAATGTGGTTTGAATGGTTGATTTACTGTAATTCTACTAGTAACCTCTTGAATACTCTACTAATAACCTCCTTAACCCTTTGAGGGTTTTGGTCGTACTAGTACGTCTTACGCGTAGGGGTTTTTGACGTACTAGTACGTATAAATTCTAGCGGCCTCAAATCTCGCAGGAAAAGGCTGATAAGCCTAGATGTGAGAGAATGGGTCTGTGTGGTGGGTTGTGCGCAGTAGGAAAAAAAATCTGGGACCCAGTGGTGCATTGTGGGAATGCCATCATAGTACACAATTTCCACCGTGCCCTGCGGTAAGAAGTTCCTCCCCTCCTCGGCGAATTGGGACACTTTTGTTCCCCAGTGACAGTTCTAATACAGATGGAAGTGACAGTGAAGATGAGTTTCAAGGTTCTGGTGAGGTTTTGACCGAAACTAATGACCATAATATGGGTAATAGTGAGGAAAACCCAGACAACCCACAGCCTTCCACCTCTGGTGCTGGCCGTCGTTCAGTTGTACCAGAATCAAAGAGGAAACTCCTATTTTCCAAAATCCCAGACTCAGATGTGAGCATTGGTGATGATAATGATAGTGATTATGAACTACAAGCTCTTCAAACTTGTTCAAGAATGGAGGAGGAGGAGGAGGCAGAGGAGGAGGAGGCAGAGGAGGAGGAGGCAGAGGAGGAGGAGGCAAGAGGAGGAGGAGGCAAGAGGAGAGGAGGAGGCAAGAGGAGGAGGAGGCAAGAGAGTGAGGAGGCAAGAGGAGGAGGAGGCAAGAGGAGGAGGAGGCAGAGGAGGAGGAGGAGGAGGAGGAAGAAGAAGAGGAGGAGGAAGAGGGAAGAGGAGGAGGAGGAGGAGGAGGAGGGAGGAGGAGGAGGAAGAGGAGGAGGAGGAGGAGGAAGAAGAAGAATACGTAATGTTAACAATAATACATAATAATAATAATACATATAATAATAATACATAATAATAATAATACATAATATAATAATAATACATAATAATAATAATAGGTAATAATAATAATATGTAATAATAAATGTTCACCCATGACAGTAACAAGATAAGGGGAGAATAACATCTGATAAGTGCTGACGTTGATGAGGGTAAATGAGGGTAGAGCTGATGCCAAAAGGATGAGATGAACATCGCCCTCCCTTTGTTTTTGCTGGTATACTAACATTTCTGTCTGTCTATTTGCCTGTCTGTCAAGCTCCCTGTCTATCCATCTAGCTCTCTGTCTCAGAGAGCCACAAGACTGCGTCATCACTTTTACTCACATCTTCCAAGCAGAGTATAGCACTTTGTCTGGGTTTCTTGGGTTATCCTAGGTAATTTATACTATGTATACTTGTATTTATGTGTACCTGTGAGACAGAGATAGACAGACAGATAGAATGAGGAGAAAGATAATTAGATAGAATGGAGGAGGGAAGCAGCATCCGACCCCATTGTTTTGACAGGCCGGAGGGGGAAAGAGTAATGAGCCAATATGTCACTTTGACAGCTGCCGACTCCTTGTAATTTACACTATGGACTAGGAGGACAAGGAGAAGGAGGAAGAGTAGGGGGAAGAGGAAGAAGAGGAGGAGGAGGAAGAGTAGGAGGAAGAGGAATAAGAGGAAGAGGAGGAAGAGAATAGTAGGAGGGAGATTAGGGGGAAGAGGAGGAAGAGGAAGAGGAGGAGGAGGAAGAGTAGGAGGAAGAGGAAGAAGAGGAGGAGGAGGAAGAGGAGGAGGAGGAAGAGGAAGAGTAGGAGGAAGAGGAAAGAGGAGGAAGAGGAAGAGTATGAGGAAGAGTAGGGGAAGAGGAGGAAGAGTAGGGGGAAGAGGAGGAAGAGGAAGAAGAGGAGGAGGAGGGTGGAACACTAGTACACTGGTACTGGTACACTAACATTGCTGTCTGTCTATTTGTCTGTCTGTCAAGCTCCCTGTCTATCTGTCTATCCGTCTAGCTCTCTGTCTCAGAGAGCCACAAGACTGTGTCATCACTTTTACTCACATCTTCAAGCAGAGTATAGCACTTTGTCTGGATTTCTTGGGTTATCCTAGGTAATTTATACTATGTATACTTGTATTTATGTGTACCTGTGAGACAGAGATAGACAGACAGATAGAAAGAGAGAGACAGATTGAAAGAGATAGAATGAGGGAGAAAGATTAAACACCATTGTGTATGACACCATGTTCAGAGTTCCACAAGCTGCAGAACTAATAGGAATATGTTCAGTGACTGTATATTGGTATATAATTATATAGAACAATAATAAAACAATGTTTTGTATTGTTTGTTTTTGTAAACAAGTTTTGTAAACAATAATATTGATAATTATGTTTGTGTGCTTATTGTGTTGTATACAACGAGTGTATATTATTGTACATTGCACCTTACTTTGGTCTCATAGGCCACATAAGTTATGTGAAAAAATAAAATAGTGAAAAAAACAACAAACCTTCAAATACAAGTAAATCAAAGTTTACCGGGTGAGCGGCAGTCGCCGCTGTTGCCATACGCGGCTCATTTTCTGCAAACTTCATGCATCCATATCTCCGTAAGTATTGATGTAAAATTTTTTTTGTTTATCCTATAATGTTTAGAAAAAAAAAACTATTTTTTCATAAGAAAAAATAATTTTTTTTTTTTTTGAAATTTGGCCGCCCCTGAGAACAATTTTCGGAGGGGGGATTGTCGCCCCAAAGGGGTTTTAAAAGTAAGTTGTTTTTGTATTTCTTTTTTCAAACTCTTTTTTGTATTTTAAAAGAAACCTTACCAGTGTACTTTCCCTTTTTTAATTTATTTTTTTGTGTTTGAAAAAGGGGCCCCAAAAAACCCCTTTCTGTTTACAGTCTCCCTTTATTGTCCAACGAACCCGTTTAAAAAAGGGTTAAAGGGTTGGGGACCAGTCAAGGGTTGGGAAAACCAGTCGGATTGATCAGTGGGTCACTTATTTAAAAATATGGTAGGTGTTTTTTGGCTAAATATGGGGGAACTATGGAAATTTTTTTAAACCCGAGAAATTATGGATTTGTTTGGATAAAAAAGTATAACTTGGGGTTTTTTGAAAAACCCCGGGGTAAATTGCGGGGCACCCTTCTAAAATTGACGGGGTTTCGAGCTTAAACCCCTTGGGTTTATCTTTTACTGTATCTAGCTTTCTGGGTTTTTTTTCCGTTCCCCAAAAACAAATGCAAATATTATCATATAGTTGCTGGGGGAAATTGTTGGGGGAAAAAGACGTTTTTTTTTGCACAAATTATTGTTTTCTCGTTGTTTTATTTTTGGGGACCACGGGTAATACAGGTTATATAAATTTTTCCCTGTAAGTTTGGTATTTCAAGAAAGAAAAAAAAAACTAAGAAAATCATCCCTCCACTAAGTCCCAAAATTATATTCGGGTTTAAAGTTCCCTACTACAACACTAAATTTCCCCTTTTTCACGGGTTATCAAAGATTATATGGAGGTACACAGAGGCCAGGGAGCTTTTTAAAACAGTTGCCCTTTTGTGGAAAAGGTTTCTGGCGACTTCGGGAAAACCTGCCTTTTTGGGGGCTTATTACTTTCAGTTAACAAATTCCCTTTTTTTAAATAAACACTTTATTTTTAAATTATTACTTTACTAGGGTGCCAGGGAAGTATGCACTTTAAAAACTTTTTGTATACACAATTTTTATCAGGGGGGACTTTTTTTTCCCTCTGACAAAGAAAAGTTTTATTTTCTTTTGTACAAGCACATTTGGCCTATGTTTTCCCCTCTGGCAGTTAACTCTGCTAGGTTTTTTCCCACAAAATCTTCCTTTTTTTTAAACTTGTATAAAACTTTTTTTTCCCCCAAGATTGGTTCCAAGCGCTAGAGGGATTATCATGTAGATTGAGGCACAAATAAAGTTCTAGCACGAAAAGAGGACTGTGAAAACTGAGAAAACCCGGGGCACAACGAGGCCCTCTGCCACGTCCTAACTCCTGCGTAGCGGTGTTTGGCAAACAGGTCCATTTTTCTCTTGATATAGTAGAGGTGGCCATCCTGTCGTTTTAGTGGAATGAGTCATCGGGCAGAAAACCCCTTATCCTTGACGGGACCCCCGGTTTTGGAACCTACCCTACCTGAGCTGCTTTCTTTTTGTGTCCATCTCCCTTTAGCGATGGCCACATTTAAACGTTTTTCCATTTTCCCTCAGGCTTCTTGTGCAAATTTGTTATAGGTGGTAGGATGTCTCTTTTCCCTTCGCCATGCCCTTGTATTTAGTAGTAGCAGCCTTCTACAACAAAAGCCAACCAAGGTACTGTGGGCTTTGCCAATATTGTGGTGGGGAAATGTGTTCTTGTTGTAGATTAAGGATGGCCCAGGAAGGCTTTATTTGGTTGTCAACATCCCTTGGGAAGAGCATTCCAATCAGTTGGGGGTGAGGGCAGAGCAAAGGGGGTCGAAATTTCCCCTTTCCATAGCCTGTTCGCATGTGGATTCTTTTCCTCATTCTGTTGGGATTTAAGTGTCTAAAAAAAGCCTTGTGGTCAGATGTCCCTGTAGCCCGGGGGTTTTACAAGTGACATCCCCTTTTGAGTCACTCATACTGGGTCAAGGGAAGAACCAGAAAATGTGGTAGGGAAATCAACAAGTTCTATCTCGTTACTGCAAAAAAGGTCATCAAAGTCCCTCTGTATAAGGGGTTGGTGGGGTCGCCACAGTTTGACATGTTGACAGTTGGTTGTGCAGAAGGGAGTCCCATTTTCCTTGTAAATTGTGGGGTCTGCATGTTGCCACTGAGGTTGTACATTGAAAATGCTATGCAGAGGTATAGTGTTTATGCAGAGTTTGAAGACATCATTTAAAGTTGAGTGGGGTGGCCATCAATGTGCTGGGATGAACCTTTTAGAAGCCACAGCAACCCCTTTCCTTCCCTTTTTGGGGCCTGTCTCTTCTCACCCCATGAGGTGTGCCAGAATTTTTCAAAATTTTCTGGGTCCTGTCGTCCAAAAATTTTCAAAAAAAAGCTATGGTCGGACGTCGAGTTTTCCCAAAAAATTTGTGTGTGAGCTCCCCAAAAATTAGTAATAAAACCCTCTAATGTTGCCAAGGGGTTGCTGATAGACTTGCTCCTCATGATGTGGCATTGAGGTGGTGGGTGTGAAAGGCATGAAAGGTCCCTGTCCTCGAGAGGGAGGAACTGAGGCAGCTGCAGGGATGTAGGCTGTGGTTTGTAAAAGGCACAATACCCCCTGCTGGTTTGAGTAGGATAGCTGGTGGGTGACGTGTGAAAGTTCACCAATTCAGGATCCTGCGGTTTGTTCCAAGAAAAAGGTCTCTAAAAGGTGGTCCGTCTATCAAGTTCCTTTTTCTTCCGCAGGTCCTCCTGATGTCCTTTTTTTGTGGGTAATTGACCTGGGATCTCACGGGGTTGTAGTGGGACCCCTTTTGGGGACGCGAGAGCACTGCCAGGTGGCTGGGGGGGTGGACTATTATTTGTTGCACCTCCTGTGTTTTGTGATTTGTTTCGGTTCGCCATGGGGGTGTGTTGGTGGAAGGTGAGACGCTTAGTGTCTTCCTCCTCAATGTCCTCTCCACGCCCCTGTGCTGTTCCCAGAGATGTGTCCTGTGTTGGACTTTGGCACAGTAGGGTTCAGGTGCAGTGATGTTTGTTATTAACGCACCCAAACTTGGTGGAGAAAAAACCTGATCGGTTTCTTTCCAATGAAGCATGTGTCGTCCAGATGTTTGGGAAAGTGTGCAGGTGTAGGATCAGGTGTTTGTGCACTGTCAATATTTTCTGGCAGGTGTGAACTGAGATGAGGTGTAGGAGAATTAACGGGTCCAAGGGTTACTTTGTTGTGGAAAGGGATTGTTCCCTTGTGGTGGTCAGGGAATTGTTAGAATTCCCCAAAAGGGGGTGTTTGAGCTCTGCAAAACTTTTTGGGGGCCTTTGCAATGCAGAATTCCACCAGTTTTTACCCCCGAGTTAAGCTCAGTGTGAGATTCAGTCCTTGTCAAAGTGTCACCCTCAGCTGGCAGCTTTCGTCCTCGATGTTGGGTTGACTTGCTTCTGCAAAGCTTGAAGGTTATTAAGGGGTTTGAGGAGCTCATGAAGTGCTTCCCTGTGATGGATTATTTTAGCTGCCCACTTTACAACACAGCCCAAGAGGGCAGTCTTGATCTTTGGACAAGAGTCCCTGAGGTACTTCTGAAACCTTCCCTTGTAGCACCAGGTTTGTATCCACATATACACAGGAGGTGGATATCCTTCAATTTTCTGAGATTTTCAACCTGGCTGCAACAGAATTTTTCTTCTGGAATGCAATCTGTGTGGCAGTGTTGGAATAAGTAGGTCCTTACATCTTAGAAGTATTTTGTCCCTTGTAGTTTTACCCTCAAACACTACAGTAACTACTGGGACAATAGCCAGATAGTGAAGGTATTTTTGCCCGTTTTGCGATGTGAAGTCATATAGAGGCATTGTAGGTTTACAATGAAGTTCACAGGGAGAGAGGGTGGATGGTGGTATCGTGGGGGTGTTTACAATGGGGTGGGTAGTGAGGGAGGGTGAGGGCAGGCAAAAGGGCCAGCAAGCTGGAAGTGTTGTCTTCTCACTATCACTTAATAAACACTGTTATCCACGTTTCACTACAGGCAGATGTTACACAAAACCCTTCTGTTGCCCTTTTACAAGTCACGTTGTTATAAAGCACCCCCGCTGTTAATACATAGCACAAAAGAGATATAATATTAGGTGCTCACTGTGAAGGCAATAGTGACATCACTCCTAGACCTGCTGCTGTCCCATCACTCTCACCACATTGTTCATCAAAACACTCATAAAATGTCATGATTTTGCTTATATTCACTTCTATGGAGAGTTGGGTTAATTGTACTAATGTGTTGTAGGTGTACCAGGTCACTGAACAGTTTTTTTCCTCACCAAACCCTCGTAGTTAAGTAATGTTTTAAAAAGCTTGTGGAGCACCTGTGATGCGACTGCCTCTCTCTCTCTCTCTCTCTCTCTCTCTCTTCATACATACATACATACATACATACATACATAAATTTTATTTGCATTTCCTGGACTGCAGGAAGGCCCTTTTACACAGTTCCTCCACAGAGATTAGTGCGAAGTGAAAGGATCAGGTGCTATAAAAGGAGGGCACTGCATGGATCAGGAATACCGCCGGAGGCAAAACGAGCCATGGTTACTGAAGAGGTATCCAGTGGTGCCTTGGGTGAGCAGGGTCCCACAGGGGTCAGTTCAGGACCAGTGCTATTTTGATATATGTGAATGACATGATGGAAGGGATAGACTCGAAGTGTCCCTATTTCATGATGTGAAGTTGATAAGAATTTAATTGGATGAGGATCAGGCAGGGCAACAAAAAGACCGGGACAGACGGGGCACATGGCCCAGAAACTGGTTTTCCAATTTCAACCCACCAAAAGCAAAGTCATGAAGATTGGGGGAAGGGCAAAAAAAGCCCACGACGGAGTATAGGTAGGTGGACAAAGGCTGAAAAACCTCACTCAAGGAGAAAGATTTGGGGGGGACCATAACCCGAGAAGTCTCCGGAGGACACATCAACAGAAAAACTCCTGCGTATATGGGCCCCGGGAAAACCCTGAGTATAGCTTTCCCGATACTTTAAGAAATCGTTCATGACACGTACACAGTTACGTTGGGCCCCATGGGAGTATGCAGTACCAGTTTGGAACCCACACTGGTCAAGCATCCCAAGAATTAGGGGACAGTACAAAGGTTTGCAACGGTAGTTCCAGGTGGGGAATGTCCTATGATAAAAGGTTTAAAGGGAAATCGACTGACACACTGGAGGCAGAAGGGTCGGGGGAGACATGTAACGACATAAAAGATACTGCAGGGAATGTAAGCTGGACAGAGAAGGTTGTTCCAGAGAGGGGGGGACAAAAAACAGGGGTCACAATTGGAAGCTGAAGCTCAGGGTCACAGGGATGTTAGGAAGTATTTTTCATATAGAGTACCCAGGAAGTGGAATACCCTAGAAAGTGACGTAGTGGAGGCAGGAACAATCATATTTTTAAGACGAGGTAGACAAAGCTCGGAAGCAGAGAGGGGAGGACCTAGTAGCATCGTGAAAAAGGGGGCCAGGACTGAGTCTCGACCCTGCAACCACAGTTAGGTGAGTCAATTGGGGCAAGTGTATGACACACACACAAGTACATTAGAGAAGGAAGAGGTACAGAAGGCAAAGGACCCGGGGAAAAAAAAAAGGATCATTTCAAGAGCCATGAAAACAAATAGCATCAAAAAGTCAGTCTGACCCAAAAATGCTGTATAGCCACATTGGGAGAAAGACAGCAGTCAAAGACCGGTGATCAGGCTAGGAAAAAAGGTGGTGAACTCACAAAAGCGATAAAGAGGTATGTAAAAGGTACAAGAGTTTTAAGGGAAAGTATTCCCAGTGGAGATAAGAAGGACTCTGGGAGATGGCAGGGGGGAACCCAACAGGGAATACCCCCAACGTATAGATGAATACACAAAAATGAGGAGGAAGTAAAAGAAGCTGCTAAGTGACTTGATACCAAAAAGGCAATGGGACCAGAAACATCCCTGTGGGTCCTAGAGAGGGGAGCAGAAATTCTGTGTCCCCCCATTAACCACAATCTTCAAAAACCCCTTGATACTGGGCAATGCCTGAGGTTGGAAGAGGGCCCAAATGTAGTTCCCTTTTTTAAAAAAGGAGACAGAAAGAGGTGCTAAACTACAGCCGTGCCCTAACGTGTATAGTATGAAAGTAGGAGAAATTATCAGGGGAGAACGGTGGAGCCTGGAAGGAACAAAAGTATAAATGACAACTAGCAGGGTTTTTAGGGAAGGCAAATCCTGTATCACAAACCTTTGAGTTTTATGATAAAGAAAGAAGTAAGAGTGGGAGAGGGGGGGGGTTTTGATTGTTTCTTGGATGAAAGGCCTTGCCAGTTCCTCCAAAGTTTAGGCAGAAACTAGGGATCGGCGTGTATAAGGGGAAGGGGCACTTCAATGGATCAGAGTCCCTGACAGGGAGGCAACATGAGTATGGAAATATGGGGGGATCACAGTGGGCACTGGTGATGAGGGGGTCTCACAGGGCGGTCCTGGACCATGCTTTTTTTGGGGATTGTAAATGACATGTGGAAGGGAAGCTTGAAGTGTCCCTGTTCTAGATGAGTAAAGTGTAAAAGGATTAAATCGGATGAAGATCAGGCGGATACGAAGAGCCCTGGATTACGCTGGACATGTGGTTCAGAACTGGTTTTCTCGATTTAAACCCCTCCCAAAATAAAAGTCATGAATATTGGGAAGGGCAAAGAACCAAGACAGAGTATAGGTAGGTGGCAAAGGCTGAACCTCCTAAAGGAAAAAAGTTTGGGGGACCTAGCATGGACTCCCCAGGGCACACATAAACCCCGATAACTCTGGAGCTATGGGGCCTGGCAAACCTGAGACTGGGGTTCTGTTACCTTAGAAAGGGAAATCTTTAAAGACACTATAAACGGTACGTCGGGCCATACTTGAGTTGCCCCCATGACTCAAAAAACGAAATGACACGATTGCAAAAAAAACCATACCCCAGGGGATTAAAACCCGCGGTCTGTCTCAAAACCCAGCCGTCGGTTTGCCACTAGACCCGTAGCCCAATAAGATTTCCCAAATGGTTATTTTTTACACCCTGGGGGTTGCACGGCCCCTGTGGGCCACAAATGCAAGTTTTTTTTTTTTTTCAGACGAAACTCCCGTAGCTTGGCCGTGACGAACTTGCTCAAATCCCCTTTACTGCCGTAAAATGACTCAGAAATCGTAATGACACGATTTCAAATAAACCCTACCCCCCGGGGGGATTTGAACCCCCCGGTCATTGTCTCAAAATCCCCGGGTGGGGGTATGGTTTTTTTTGATCGTGTCATTACGATTCTTTTGGGCTGTTGTGGGAGTGAAGGGGCTTGAGTAGAGTTTATCCGGCCCCGCTGCGGAGATTCGTCTGTAAAAAAATTGTTTTTTTGGTCACAGAGGTGCTGGAACCCTTTCCCATGGTGTAGAAATATACCCGTTTGGATGAATTTTTTGTGGCTGCTGGTCTAGTGGCTAATGGGACGGTGGAGTTTTGAGACTCTATGACGGCTGGTTCAATCCTGGCGGGGGTATGGTTTTTTTTTTTTGAGACCAGTTTTTGGGAAACCCCACTGGTCAAGCACGTCAAAAAATTAGAAAAAGTCCCAAAAGGGTTTTCACAAGGCTAGTTCAAAATCAGGGGAAGTCCTTTTAAAAAAGGTTGAGAAAAATTGACTGACAAAAACAGGCAGGGGGTCAGGGGAGACTGATAAGACATAAAAATAATGCGTGGAAAAAAGAAAGGTGGGGCGTGACAGGATGGTCCCGAGAGGGAACCAGAAACAAGGGGTGACAATTGGAAGCTGAAGACTGACGAGTACAGAGGTTAGGAAGTATTCTTCGTCAAAGAGTTATGGGGTGGAATTGCTAGCAAGTGATGTAGTGGAGGCAGGAACCATCATAGTTTAAGACGAGGTATGGCAAAGCCCGGGAAACAATCGTGAAGGGCGGGCCAGGAGTGAGTCTTTACCCCTGCAACCACAAATTTGGTGAGTCCATGCCTCACTCTTTTTTTTACACAGGGTTTGACAAGATTAAGGATCCCTGCTTTATTACAAGTATTTTTCAGGTTAAGGTTCCTAACTTTATTGGCAAGTAAGAATGTTACCTCTAGCTCATTCGAAAGCTTTTTTTTGTTATGAGACTAAAGTAGGGAACAGGAGAAGTTGGAGCCCCCTGTGGGGCCCGCATTTTCATTTGATCAACTGACTTTATTTCGTTGACTCATTTTCCTGTACGAATGTGTTCATACACGAGTCATCTGGGTATGTATGACTCAGATGGAGTGAGTTCTGGAGAAGGGTACAGCCAGAGTGAAGTTGCTCTTTCTGCCCGTTTGTGGATAAAACTTCTTTCCCCTGTCCACAAAAATGGATCCAAGTGTGGCACTTTGACAATATTGGCCCTTTACATAACGTAAGGCCCCCACATCCCTCCCGTGTTGAAGGCTCTGTGAAAAGACAGATTTTCCCGGATGGGTCAGGGGAGAGATGAGATGTCTTGCTTTTTTCTTATTGCCAAGCGGTGATGAAGGGGGGAGGGAACCATAAAGTGGAGATACTCAAGGTGTGAGCTACGTGTCCTCGTACAGAAACCCCTTTCAACCCCTTTGTCAAGCGATGGGGATACGCAAAAATGCTGTAAGCTTCTGGTGCCTTTTTTGAAGATTTACACATGGTTCTTATGGTTAGTTTTTGGGTCAATTTCACCCCAAGGATATCAACTTCTCCAGGTGCCCCAAATTTCCCCCAAGGATATCAATTTTCTCCAGGTGCCAAACCCTCCCATTATCCCTTTCTACTGCACCAGCATTACCCTCTGGTGCCTGAGAACTCATTTGGTTTTTCAGGTGCAAATGTTACTTGCCATTTTTTCCCAAGTGTTAGCTCTAGTGGTGATTGATGAGCTTGAGAGGGTGGCATTTCTCTCTTGGATAAAATGAATGTCAGTGTACAGTCTCTGATATGCAGGATTTGGGATGAGATGAAAAAGGGCATTGAAGTAGACATTCATGCAATGGACCAGCCCCTTCCTTGTGGAACACTTTCCCAATAGGATTCTTGCTGTTCCGTTCCATTGAGAATACACTTGAGATCTACCATGAAGGTAAATCCTGGGAGACATAGCGTAGAGCTGCAATTCCCAGTGCTTGAAGTTTGCTAAAAGGCCCGATGCCACCCGGTCGAAAACACCGCAAAGTCCCGTGCTACCCCCAAGCTGATTTGGACACAGGATGGTGCCACTTGTGGAGAGGTTTAAAACGATCCGAGCAAAATAACCTTTTCCCCTCCTCTCTCTTCTCTCCCCCCCCCCTCCCTCTCTCTCTTTCTCTCTCCCCTTTCTCTTTTCCCCCTTTCTCTTTCCCCTTTCTCTTTCCCCCTTTCTTTTCCCCCTTTTTCTTTCCCTCTTTTCTTTCCCTCTTTCTCTTTCCTCTTTCTCTTTCCCTTTTCTTTCCTCTTTCTCTTTCCCTCTTTTTTCTTTTCCCCCTTTTTTTTCCCTTTCTCTTTCCCTCTTTCTCTTTCCCCTTTCTCTTTCCTCTTTTCTTTCCCCTTTTCTTTTTTTTTCTCTTTCCTCTTTCTCTTTCCCCCTTTTTTTTCCCCTTTTTTTCTTTCCCCCTTTTCTTTCCCCCTTTCTTTTTCCCCTTTTTTTTTCCCC
>NC_069465.1:25557642-25615438 GCF_026875155.1 Cherax quadricarinatus | reverse complement strand
AAATATCATCACCATATTTGGGAAAATGATATTAGACCCCCCAGCGGGCGTGTATTAGACGTGTGAGGTCGTTTGTTTACTCTTGAATGGGAAAAAATTTAAAACATTTCTGCACTTTGAGCTCAGTTCAAGCCATTTCCGTGCAAAAAAACCAATCAAATCACTCTATTCTGAATTGTCTTCCATTCTATCAAAGGCCAAAAAATCGAAAATACAACTATAAAAAACATACGAAAAAACACGCAAATTTGGGTTTTTAATCAAAAAATCATGATTTCTTTTTTTTTTTTCTCTCATTATACACAGTGTGTGCAGGATCTGTTTTTATGTGGTGCACACATACCACATAGGTGTATTCTTCATATCTGGGCCCCCAAATGTCCCCACTCACGTTTATCAGGCTGAGCTATGGCGTAGATCTAGGGTTTGGACCCTGAACGAAAGCCGTGATCTGGGGGGACGGACCCTGAAAGGGTTAAGGGTTAAAAATTTCTAAAGTGTCGATCATTGTCTTCATAAATTTAACCCTTTAAAACTATGGCATACCTTGAAAACATTTTGTGTGTGCAAATTTTTAGAGAAAAAAAATGCATTTTAATGATAAAAGACTAAAAAGGGGAATCTGATAGGAATTTAAATTTTTGTAAAATTAGGGAAAATATGCACAATCGTTAAACAACAAATTTTATATTTTCAATTTATTGACCCAAATTTGATTGGTTTTAGTTTTTTTTTTTTTTTAAGTTTAACCCCTTAAACTGTCCAAAAATTTACTTTCCATGTGAAATGCTCTAAAAGTAGTCTACTTTTTTTTACATTTTTCAAATAAAAAAAAAAAAAAAAGTAGATAAAGTTTTTTTTTTAAAGTTTTCAGATGAAAAAAAAAATTACTTTTTTTACATACGTACTTTCAAATGTCGAAAAAACGACACTACGTTTGAACATTAAAGGGGTTAACATGTACGTAGTTTGATTTAGATTTTTTTAGTACTTCAACTGGGAAAAGGCTTACCTGGCATTTTCTACTCAGTTGTTTCAAATATTTTTTTCATTTTTTTTTTTAACTGTTTTGGTCTAAAAACATGATGTAAAAGGGAAATACTTATAATATACATTTTTTTCAAGGTGTAAACTCTTCAAAACATGGAAAGTCGCTTAATTTTTCTGGGTTATTCTAGGTTAATTTTTGGGTAGAGGCATCCTGGCTTTTTGAAAAAAAAAATGTTTTTTGTGTCCATAACACCTTGTGCCTTGATTTTGGGAAGGTATTTTAAAAGGAAATCTAGTAGTATAAAATTTTTAAAGAAGTAATATTAACAAAAAAAGGGAAAATGTTATGTTTGGCTCTATTTGGGTTACCCTAGTTTAAATCTGCATGTGCTGTTTGGCTCTGTTCATTGTTAGTGTTGGAAATGTAAAAATTTTTGGAATAAATAATTCTTTTACGGGCAATTCCAAGCCATTAAGTAATTTGTTGGTACAGGTGCAATAAGTACAGTTATCGTACAAGAAAAATTTGGTGTAAATTACCTAGGGAAAACCCCAAAAATTGTGACTTTTTTCCCTTTGGGGGTCCTATAAGTCTTATTTTTAAAACTTTGCATTAATTTACGTAGAAATCAGCATGATTATAACCTTAAAAGTTAAAACGGCAAGAAACTCGACTGTGTGACAGTCATTACAGCAAAAGGGGATACAATAAAAAAGAAAACCCGATTTAAAAACAAACCATTGCCAAGAAGGGATGAACCTGCGATCATCTAAAGCTCCAGACGATGGTAGCCACTGGACCAGCGGGCAAACAAGATTGTCCAACTGGCCCAGTGCTAGCACATCGGTCTGGAGTTTTTTTAACTTGTGTGGGTTTTCCCCACCCGGGGTTAGGTTTTTTTAAAATTGGGTCATTACGATTTCAGGTTTAAACCGGAACAAATTTTAAAAGAAGGGGATCCTTTAACCCCTTTGGGGGTTTGACGTACTAGAGGGTTTAAAAGGCAAGGGGGTTATGACGATAACATTAATTCTAGCGCCTTCAAACTACGAAGAAATGGTAGCCTACAAGAAAGAATGGTCGGGGTCAGTGTGCACAGTACAAAAAAATCCTGCGCAAAAAGTGGTAATGGGGAAAAAAAAAAACTTTGCCTTTTTTTTGATTAAAAACACGATTTTTGCACGTATTTCGAAAGGGTATCGTTTATTCTAGTTTTTCCTGGTCTTTTTTTATAGAAGGGAAAGACTTTACAGAAATTGAGATAATTTTCATTGCTTTCACAAGAAAAGCCCCTTGAAATTGACTCAAAGTAGCAAAAAGTTCGATTTTTCCCAAAGTTAAAAAGTAAACAAATCATGCCATGCGTCCAATCACGTCAAACTGGCATCTAATATTCTTTACAAGTCGCTGATATTAGTTATATCTTTTTCTACATAATGCAATAGTCTGCATAACAGCAAATCTTGTTTTTTTGTGAGAAAAAAATTTAAAGTGAAAACAAAAAAATGTAAGAGGGGCCTGGGGGGCTGACTGATGAACAGAAAAAATTTTTTAGTGCTAGGAATTCTCTTGTTTATTCTGGACCCTATTTGGGAAATTTTGGGATCTTTTGAAATTTGGGAAATTGGGAAAATTCCAATTTCTGACTTTATTGGTAGTTTAATATCGGGAAATGTTCATGTAGGGGAAATGATTGAATAGGATAAATGGGGAATATGGGGGAAGGGGTTATGTAGGCAGGGGAGGGGAGGCGAGGTGGGAGGAGTAGATTTATTAGCGAGGGGGAGGTAATGCAGGTCATGGTGCCACCACGACACCTATTAACTCTACACTATCCCCCAACATATGCCTCCCCATTCTTCCATATAACATAATAAAATTAAGGAAAAAAAATAAAAAACGGGGGGCAGTGAATATTACTATTTTACTCAAAAAACAGTTTATTATTAAGTCTTTGTACAATAATATATTTGGGGAACAGGCATTATTGTTTTAGATAAATGGATGGGAGTAAGCATGAGACAGGAACACAAAACAACTTGACCAAAATGAATATAACTTACAATATGTACAGAGGACAGTTCACTACGGAAATAACCCCAAAGGCCCAAGACCTACACAGCACGGTACGCCCAACCCGTACCTGCCCACTGCCCCCACAGTCTCCAGAACTTCAGCGCCTTCTCCCGAGCCCTGCACCCCGCAGCAGTCCGCTCGAAGTCTCTGCTCAGGGCTCTACCCCACAGCACTCCCCCCGAATCTCTGCTCAGGACTCTGCACCCCCGCACAGCTCCGTCGAATCTCCCTACCCACCTTCCTTGGGGTTTTATGGTGGTCCCAACACCCTCCAAACCACTGTACACCTGACCCTAGTCTGAGGCATCAAGAACAAAGCCTCAACTGGGGGGGGGCTCCCGATGTTTGCCAAAGGGAAAGGTGACCATATAATTGGTTTAAAAAAGGGTTCCCCCAAAACCTCACAAGCCCAGCTGGCTTTCATCACAAATGGGTGGTTCTTATACTCATTCAATAGCAAAAATGGAGTTCAGCAAAAAAGTTAGATTTTTGTCGGGCTATACACTGGAAAAGGCCGAAAAAATTGGTCAAATTGGGTGAAACGCCCCATGCATAAACATCGTCGAGACCGTAACTTCTTTCCTTAAATTTTTTATCAAATTTCAACTTTTGGTGTCATTATGATCGGGAAAAAATTTTTCTGTCTTTTCACAAGAAAATTTTTTTTTTTTTTTTTTTTCCGAAAAATTTTTGACTCTGAAACAATTTAGGAGAGATCCTCTCGCCCCGAAAGGGTTAAAAAATTCAGGTGTTAACCAACAGGAAATCACTCCCTTTTTCTGTAGTTTCATTCATTAGATTTTCTTTTAGCTTTTCTTGAACTGGCTCGGCTAGGACAGGGTTTTACTTTTGGGAGGGAAATTTTTCCACTCCTTTGTTGCTGCACAATAAAAGGGGTTTTGTCCTGCACCTACTGTGGTACAGTGGAACCCAAATACGAACTGCTCCCAAATCAACCAATTAATTTAAATTATTTTTATACATTTTTATGCACTTTCTTGGGGATTCTGAAGAGAAGTTTCAAGATTTGGGGGATGAATTTGGTAGGGGGTGCAAAAGAAGAAAATTTAAAAGGGAATACAGGAAAGAGTAAGGTTATGAGGATAACAAAAAGATTAGGTGATGAAAGATTGAATATGATTGAAGGGAGAGATATGGAGGGGTGAATGTATTCGATATTTTGGGAGTGGACGGGCAGCGGATGGGGCTAGAAAATGAGGTGAATCAAAATTGATGAGGGGAAAAGATGGTGGGCACTTAGGAGTTTTTGGAGACAAAAGAACTTTTTCCTTGGGGGCCCAAAAAGGGGGAAGTTTGAGAGTAAGTTTTTACCAAAAGCTCTTATATGGGGTGAACAGGGGGAAATGTTGCGTGAGAGAAGGCTGGAGGCATGAGATGTCATGTCTGAGGGCAATGTGTGATGTGAATTAATGCAGAATTCGTAGTTTGGAAGTTAGGAGGAGGTGCGGGATTACCAAAACTGTTGTCCAGAGGGCTGAGGAAGGGGTTGTTGAGGTGGTTCGGACATGTAGGGGAGAATGGAGCGAAACAGAATGACTTCAAGAGTGTATCAGTCTGTATGGAAGGAAGGCGGGGTAGGGGTCGGCCTGGGAAAGGTTGGGGGAAAGGGGGTAAAGGGGGTTTTTTGTGCGAGGGGGCTTGGATTTCCCAGCAGGCTTTTGCGGGGGAGCGTGTTTGATAGGAGTGAAATGGAGACAAATGGTTTTTAAATACTTGACGTGCTGTTGGAGTGTGAGGAAAGTAACATTTATGAAGGGGTTCAGGGAAACCGGCAGGCCGGACTTGAGTCCTGGAGATGGGAATACAGTGGCCTGCACTCTGAAGGAGGGGTTTGTTAATTTGCGTTTAAAAACTGTAGTGTAAAGCACCCTTCTGGCAAGACAGTGATGGAGTGAATGATGGTGAAAGTTTTTCTTTTTCGGGCCCCCCTGCCTTGGTGGGAATCGGCCAGTGTGATAAAAAAAAAAAAAAAAAATTATAAGTACTTTTATAAGTGTATTTTTGAGGGCCTGAAATGAACTAATCTAATTTACATTATTCACTGATGGGAATAAATTAATTCAGTAAGGGCCCACTCGAACAGCCGTCTGGAACAAAGAAAGTTCGATATTTGAGGTTCCACTGTACTACAAAACTGTGTTCTTTTCCCCTAGTACCATACTAATTTTGGTTCCAAACCCTTTGGCAAACTTGGCAGCAAGATACATATTTTGGACACTGAGCAATTTTATAAACTTGATTTAACTTCAGTTGCTTTACACTGTCTTCAACATTCAGCATTTTCCAGTTGTAATTCATCATGGCTTACATGCTCTCTTGGACCCCAGGCCCAGGATAAATCTTGCCATTTTGTTGTGGGCGTTTTTGCCTGGTAGGCAGTGCTCTCCCCAAAGGGCACGCTGAGTGTGTCTGGTTCAGCCCCCTGCCAAGTAGAAATATTGAGCATTTTTCCTTACCCCTGCTTTCCCGTTCCCCTAGCAAGTAGGTGGGAAATCTGGTGTTAGCCGACGGGTTGTGGGGTCTTATCCGGGGAGACAAGATTGAAAGGACCTCAGAGGAAATAGGACAGTTCTTGTTGATGTACTGACTCTCTTGGGTTATCCTGGGTGGCAAAACCCTCGGGGTTAAAAAATTGGAACACACCTCACCTCTTAATCTTTGACACTGTATAAGTGCTAGACATAGGGTCCTGTGAGCCTCAGTAGATACATACGTGCCTGGCTGTAGAGCAGGGGTGGGCAAATTTTTCAGTGCAGGGGCCACATTCAGAAATCACAATGATGTGCAAAATGGAGATAAAAACACCTCAATTACTGGGAGTGCTTGAAGTTCCTGAACCTGTACTCCCTGGAACCAGGCAGGAGAGATACATGATTATATACACCTGGAAAATCCTAGAGGGACTAGTACCGAACTTGCACACGAAAATCACTCGCAACGAAAGCAAAAGACTCGGGAGACAATAAACATCCCTCAATGAAAGCAGGGGTTTTCACTAGCACGTTAGAGACAATTACAGTAAGTGTCAGGGGCCCCGAGACTGTTTCCACTGCCTCCCAGCATAATAAAGGGGGTTACTAGTAGACCCCCTGGCTGTCTTCAAGCAGGCACTGAACAAGCACCTTAAGTCGGTACCTGACCAGCCAGGCTGTGGCTCGTACGTTGGATTGCGTGGCAGCCAGCAGTAACAGCCTCGTTGATCAGGCTCTGATCCACCAGGGGCCCGGTCAAGACCCGGGCCGTTGGGGGCATTGACCCCCCGGGAAAAATCTCTCCAGGGTAAAAATCCAGGGACATGGTTCTCAGACAAATATAAATTAAAGCCTAACAAATCCTGAGGTCCTGAAGAACTGTTCTCAAGGGTTATAAAGGAATGTTAAGGAGGAACTTAGCAGAATATTAGATAGTCTTTTCATCTTCAAACTGAAAACTAGCATTGTGCCAGATAAGTGGAAAAATGTAATAAAAGATACATATCTGCAAATTGGGGGACAGGTTGTTAGCTTGGAATTACAGCATAGACCCAAATTTGCCTCGTCCCATTTTGGGAAAATTCTTGAAAGATAAAGTTTAAAGAGTTGGAGTACTAGTAAATATGTCGAAGATGGAGAGGGATGATAGGTTGATGAAGAGGGTGTGTATATAAATCTGGAGTGGAAAATTACTAGAGTAGGTGTCATCCCAGGAAAAATTGGCAGGATGGGTCTACCTGGAGGGTGTTCTGGAGGTCAATGCCCCAATGACCATTGGACCAGGGCCCAATTAACCAGGCTGTTACTGTTAACCACACACAGTCCAACATATGAAACCACAGCCGGCTGGTCAGACACTGACTTTAGTTTTGAGTTCTAGGGGCTTGCTCATTCAGTAGGCTTGTGAGCATGTTAGAAATGGATTGAATGGTACAAGTGCTTTTTAAAAGGATATGCTGTTGGAGTGTTTTAAAAAAATAACTTTTATGATGGGATTCAGTGAAATGGTTAGCCAGACAGTCATGGAGACAGGATAGGCAATGCCTGTACTTTAGCGGAAAGGTGAAGATGTTGCATTTTGGGTGGTAATCTGATTGTGATGTCAGCACACTTCTGGAAGTATGGTAACTGAATAAATGGTGAAAGTTTTCTTCTTTACACCACCCTTATTTGGCAGGAGACAGCTGCCGAGTTTAAAAAAATGTACTTATTTTTTATTGGGAGTTCTTACAAACTTTTTGAATCTTAAGTAGGAAAGTGTTTTAAAATTTTTAAAAGATATAGGGGTTGCAAATGGAAAATAGTTTAAAAAAATGACACTGAAATATCCTAAGAAATTTTCATCAATGGATTAACCCTTTCACTGTTTAGACCCTGTTCACAACTTGCTCTTATTTTTGAAGAATTTGAAAAAAAAAAAAAAACTTATGAATGGTAATTTTTCCCTAATGGTAATGACACAAAGTACGAAATTTGATGGAAAAAACTTGTGGAATTACTCTCTCGTGAAAGTTAGTGGTCTCGGCGATATATACGCATCGGCGATTTCGCCCACTTTTGAGCCCTATTTTGGCCAATTTCGTTGTTCCAGTCAACCAAACCCTACCTATTTCGCTAAAGGGAAATTTCCCTTTTTATCCATTGAGTACAAGAAAAACCCCCCATTTGCTGTTTTCAACTACCCAATAAAGTGGTCAGAAATTGGCAGTTTGGCAAATTTCACACAAATTTCAAAAGTTGCCAATTTCAAAATAGTCCCAAATATACAATGCCCGACATTACTTGCACTAAAATAACATTTTCTCTTTTTCATTAGTCACGTCTCCAGGCCCCCCTCTTAAAATTTTTCTTGTTTTTTCCTTTTTTGAATTTTTATTCACACAAAAAATAGTTAAGTTACGCGACAATGCATTTTTGTAATAATTGATTAATAATGTCAACCCCTTTATGACTGCGTATTAGACTGGCCATTACACGTATTGGATTCAAGGGGGTACTACTGTACTTCATGAAACCAACAAAATCCCCTCTCTATTTTTGTCAAAAGACCAAAAAACGAGAAAACAACATAAGTACCAAAAAAAAAATGCCCTCAATGTTGGATATTAGTTCGTGTGCCACTTACTTACACCTCCTGAGCTTCTCCCTTTTTATGTCTGGGAAAATTTCAAATTTCAAATGTTTTTTAAAAATTTTTGCATATTTTATACAAATCATAAATATAATTTTACTTGGTACCCGTCCCAAATAAACTTGGCACTTTGCTGTCATGCAGTACATGTATATTTAAAGTCACTAATGTCTCCTAGTGTTGAAGACTCGTAAAAAAATAATAATAATAATCACTTTGGGGCACTTTAAATGTTGTATATTATGCTCATTGCTGATGACATGGGCTCTTGGGAGATTCTGAGAGAAGCTGCAGAGATTGGTGGATGAATTTGATAAGGGTGCTGCAAAAGAAGGAAAATTAAAGGTGAATACGAAAGAGTAAGGTTATGAGGACAATAAAGTTAGGTGATGAAGATTGAAATCAGATTGAGGGAGAGAGTATGGAGGAGGTGAATGTATTCATAGATATTTGGAGGGTGGACGTGCAGCGGATGGATGGGTTCTATGAAAAGATGAGGTGAATTCATAGAATTGATGAGGGAAAAAAGAGCGGTGGTGCACTTAGGGGTTGTGGCGACAAAGAAACTTTGTCCTTGGAAGGCAAAGAGGGGAGGAATGTTTATGGAGTATTTGGTTTACCAACGCTTCTTATATGGGATGTGAAGCCGTGGGTGGTTTGAATGTTGCAGCGAGGAGAAGGTGGAGGCAGTGGAGATGATTATGTCTGAGGGCAAATGTGTGGTGTGAATTATAATGCAGAGAATTCGTTAGTTTGGAAGTTGGGAGGGGGGTGCGGGATTACCAAAATGTTGTCGGAGGGCTGAGGAAGGGTTTGTTGGGGGTTCGGGGACATGTAGAGAGAGTGGAGCGGAAACGGGAATGATTCGGAGTGTATCCAGTCTGTAGTGGAAGGAGGGCGGGGGGTAGGGTTCGGCCTAGGAAAGGGTTGGAGGGGGGGAGTAAAGGAGGTTTTGTGTGCGAGGGGCTTGGACTTACAGCAGGGCATGCCAGTGAGCGTGTTTGATAGGAGTGAATGGAGGACAAATGGTTTTTATACTTGAGTGCTGTTGAGTGTGAGCACAAGCGTAACATTTATGGAAGGAGGTTCAGGGGAACCGCAGGCCGGACTTGAGTCCTGGAGATGGGAAGTTTACAGTGCCTGCACTTGATTGAGGGGTGTTAATGTTTGCAGTTAAAAACTGTTAGTGTAAAGCACCCTTCTGGCAAGGCCAGTGAGGATGTGATATGATGGTGAAAGTTTTTCTTTTTCGGGCCACCCTGCTCTTGGTGGGGATTCGCGCCAGTTGGATAATAATAATAAAAAAAATATTATGTTATAAACATTTCATTAATCCTTGATTTTTTTTTAAAATTATATAAGAAAAACTTCTGTATCCTATAAACATAAGTAATTTTCGTACATGAAACCATAGTAAAACAAAATGACATAAATGAGGTTTGTGGTAGCCAGGTAGCTTGATAGTAATGACAGCCAAGAATTTTATTTTCTTGGTCCAACACCCAGAAGCTGTATACAGTATAATATTAATAGGATAACTGTAGAAAAAATATTCCTTTTGTATGCCTTCACTCAGTGTTATTTGCTCTTAAAAATGGAAGGTTTGTATTCTCTGCCTCTTTGTTGTTTTTCATTTACTTGTTCTCTCTTGTTTACAATTGGCTTCTAAGGGTAGTTGTGATATAAAGAGGAGTCATAATCCTCTTAATTTAAATCAGGCTTGAAGTGAGTAAATTATGTTAACAAGGATTATCCGAGGACGTAAGCATATGTAATAATCACTCGGGGTGCTTTAAATGTAAGTAATGAGTGTACTGTATATGCATTTTACTTGATTTTTTTTTTATTTAGGTCTATTCTATTGCTAACTTATCATATGAACATGTTATCAGGCATTTATATATCTTTAAAGTGAAAAAATGGAATGGTTCGCTTTACGGCGTTTTTCTCTTTACAGCGGTAGGCTAACCAGCCATACAAGCAGGGCCCCTCTGTTCGAGCATCTTGTGGCCAGCGGTCCCTTGCATAGTTCTGTTATGAATTCTGCCTCACTTAAATAAGCTGCGAGAGTGTGTAAATTTTGGCCTAGATATGAGGAGATGTGTTTAGGCAGTGAGTGCAGAGTATAAAAAATTATCTTGCCATAGACAGTGCATGATGGAAAAAAGCAAAACCCTGACCCATTATGTTTGGTTTAAAAATGAACAGGTATTTTCTAGGATGGATTTTATTAGTTTTATTGGCTGTTATTGTTATCATTTTAAAGAATGCGAAGAATTTACTGAAATAGAGATGATTTTGATTGGTTTCTGGAGGCAGTAGTAGCTTGAAATTGGCTCAAATATAGTAGAAATTTCTGTTGCCGAATTTCCTGAGGATTGGGTAAGGCTTTCCTTATACCCTCGGTCTGATTTACAGTGTTTGAGATGCTGTAAAATCATGACCAGTCATTCCTGATTACTATTTTAATATCTGGGAATTGAGTAAATCTTTCTGATTATGAGTTCAAAATGGTAAGGCAAGTGTAATGATAGGGGAGCCCAAGGGACATGATAATGAACAGAGAAAATGTTTAGGTGCCAGGAATGTCTACATTTTTATTTGGGGGACTATTTGTAAAGTTGGTGTTTTTTTAATTTTGTAAACTTGGCCAAATTACCAACTTGTGTGCACTGTATGTTCAATTCTTTGCTCAGTTGATAGAATAGAATGGAAGACCATTCTAATTGAAATAGTAAGATTTTGTCGAAAGGCAGCAATGGGAAGATTTGGCTTTAAATAAGACTTAAAATTGGGTTTGAAATTGCACCACCAGTGTGTAATAATCAGTCTGCTACTTCTGGTGGGTCTTACCTTCATAAACAAAAAAAAGTTCTTCAAACTATTTCAGATTTTTTTTAATGTGAACACTGAGAGCCATATTAATTTTGGGGAGTGTGGGCTGTTTGAAAGGGTTTATGTAATATTTTTGTTTGGTTGTAAATGTTTGAGAGCTGGCTTCTGGTTGAACTCTAGGCCCAGTTGAATAAGTATCTCCCCAGTATTACATAATGTATAATGTACCATTATTGTATACTTAAACATGTCTCAGAATCATAGAAGAGATTTATAAAAACTGTTCTAGGAAAATATTTGTAATTTTTCAGAAAAGTATAATTGCTCTTGCTTAGCTTATTATAGTGGGTTGTTGTTTGGTAGCTGGGTTTTAATGCAAAGTAATGTTTTTTGTTAAATATTAAATAGTATTTGGAACACAAGTGTTATGTCCCACTTCTTAAAAACTAAAGATTTTTTTGTAAGACTATAGTAATTAATGCATGTAACATATACTTGGTAGTAGAAAATTGTACTTTCGTCAGCAGTTCTCTGGTTACTTATTCCAGCAGCAAAAGGAGGAAAACGTTGGCAACCAGTTATGGAGCGCAGTGTGCCTAAACGGATTAGTTGTTTTTTAAATGTGTTACTTGTGTGTGCATACTGAATTTTGATTTAGGATGTACACTATGTAGGCTTTCTTTTTATGTAATTGTTCATTCTTAATTTTCTTTCTTGTTTACCTTAAACTTTTCATATGATTTGTATTTTATTGTTATGCAAACAGTGTACATTACATGTACTGTATAGTTAAAGGCAGCCATTTTGAGCTTTTATCTTTATTTTTTCTCCAAACAGTCAGTTATTAATACTCTTAAATAAAAATATTTTGTTAAAGGGGTCATACTGGCTTCCCTTGTAATAGTTCAGGAAATTGAATGACATTGTAATGGAAAAGTGGCAAAACAATAAGTACGTATTAAACTTTGTATTTGTTGTGCCTGTATAATAAAGCAAGAATATTTTGAAGAATATTTTTTTGTTTCATGCTTAACCTGTACAGTAATTATGTTAACCCTAGATTAGATGAAATTGTTCTGCTGCGTCTTACATTAGAGTGATGAACAGAACATTTTCAGCAAAATCGGTAAGTAACATTAATATTAAAAATTGTTGTCTTATTTCCCTTTTGCTCCGAAATTAGTGATTATTCTTCTCGGCTACTTGTGAAATGAATTACATTTGAAACACTGTCTTGTAACTAATTTCCCTAATGTTATGAATAGCTAAGTGAAAAGTTTTATACACTGTTAGATAAAAAAAAAATTGTGCAAACAGTCTTTGTGCCCATTTTTAAGACACTGGGAGTGACCTAGCATGTTACTGATCCTAGACTTTCTTACATTTTACTTTTCACCATCATTCGCACTTAATCACTGTCTTTGCAGAGGCACCACAGGTATCCCAAACCCATCCTTTTAAAATTGTAAGGCAGTGTTATTCCCACCTCCAAGATCAGTCTGGCTAAACCATTTTTCCCTGAATCTATTATACTCGAGCAAAACAAATATTCTGCTCATTTTACATGTACTTTATTGATACTATTTTTCATAATTCTTGTTACTCTATATGTTGTTATGTCACTCGGGTATCGTCTTGTCTTACTGCCTCTGAGTACGGGTACCATAGTATTGTACAAAAAATATATGTATTTTCTTCACATTGTCTTGTACATGAAACTCGTTTTATTGCTGTACTTCAAAAAAATTTTCTTGTGGTGTATGAAGCTTGCAGATTCTTTTTCTGATGTAAATTTGCTTCATAAGTCCAAAAAATTTTGTTTACTAAATGTATATTACTGTATGTCACGTCTGGTTGTATTACTTTAATGTGCATCGCACCTGTTTCTCAGTGGTCACATTTCTGCGTGTTACAGCATAAGGGTGAAAAAATATATGAGTGCGAGTTAATTCATTAAAAGAGTTTGTATCTTTAGGTTAGCACAGTTAAAGGATGTGGAAATGCCTGCATAGGAAGCAGCAATCTGAGGGAAGCAGTTTTGCATTACACAGTGCAATCAAAATTGACCACAGAGAATCATTCCTATAATAGCAAAGTGGTTAGTGGCATTTGTTGTATTTTTCATTAATTTTATCTTTTGAATTTAGTATATACTATATGGCTTCAATGCATTAGTTGTATGTCATATTTTAATTGCTATGCCCTTTTCTTATCACAAATCAGATCTGCTGCTTATGCCAAAATGGAAGAAGTACCATGAAGCACTTGAGATGCAGAGAAAGTTTTGCTATATAAACCTGACTGGTCGAAGGTGAGCCCCCCACCCCCTGTGCCAGTGGCATTGCGCGCACGCACACACGCGCGCACACACCGCACACACATGCACACACACATGCACACACACATGCACACACACATGCACACACACTTTCACCCCACACATGCACACACACTGCACACACATGCACACACAACATGCACACACACATGCACACACATTCACACTCACACATTCACACTCACACATTCACACTCACACATTCACACTCACCACATTCACACCACACATTCCACAAAACACACACACACAAACACCACACACACACACACACACACACACACACACACACACACACACACACACACACACACACACACCACCATCACTCTCACACTCACATTCACACACACATTCACACTCACATTCACACTCACATTCACACTCACATTCACACACACACATTCACACTCACATTCACACTTTCACTTTCCCAACACTCACATTCACACTCACATCACATTTCCACATTCACACTCACATTCACACTCACATTCACACTCACTCACTTTCCCACACTCACATTCACGCTCACATTCATGCTCACATTCACGCTCACATTCACGCTCACATTCACGCTCACATTCACGCTCACATTAAACGCTCACATTCACGCTCACATTCACACTCACATTCACACACACACACACACACACACACACCCCTCACTCTCACACTCCAGCCTTCTCCTTGTTACAACTTTCACCACCCATGCTTCACACCCATATAAGAGCATTGGTATAAGTATACTCTCATACATTGCCCTCTATGCTTCATGGACCAAGTTCTTTGTCTCCCCTCATCAGTTTCGTGTTTCGCCTCATCCTTCATAACCTATCTGTTGAAAAGGTCCACTCCTAAATACATATCTGAATACATTCACCACCTCCATACTCTCTCTCCCTCCAATCTGATATCCAATCTTTTGTCACCTAATTTTTTTTGTTATCCTTATCACCTTTCCCCTTTCCTATATTCACTTTTAATTTTCTTCTTTTACATACCCTACCAAACTCATCCACCAACCTCTGCAACTTTTTTTTCAGAAAACTCCCAAAAGCACAGTGCCATCAGCAAAGAGCAACTGTGACAACTCCCACTTTGTGTTAGATTCTTGTCTTTAACCCAACACCTCTTGCCAACACCCGATCATTCACTTCCTTACCCCATCTATAAATATATTGAGCAACCATGGTGAAATCACATCCTTGTCTAAGGTCTACTTTTACTGGGAAATAATCCCCCTCTCTCTCCTATACTTGAACCTGGGGCCTCACTATCCTTGTAAAAACTCTTCACTGCTATCAGTAGCCTACCTCTTATTCTATACATTTGCTACATCTCCCACATTGCCCCCCATCCACCCTGTTATATGCCTTTTCCAAATCCATAAATGCCACAAAAACCTCTTTACCCTTATCTAAATACTTTTTCACCTCTGTTTCACCATAAACACTTGTTCTACACACCCCCTACCTTCCTAAAGCCTGGGGGTGTGTAGACCAAGTGTTTAAAACTAAAAACATATAGGTCATCTGCATTTAGATAGGGATAAAGGGGTTTTTGTGGCATTAAGGTTTTGGAAAAGGCATTATGACAGGTGGATGGGGGCAATGTGGCAGATGTAGCAAATATAATAGAATAAGAGGTAGGCTACTGATAGCAGTGAAGAGTTTACAAAAATAGTGAGGCTCAGGGTAGAGTATTCACAATATTAATAGTTTTTTTTTCAATCTGTAAATATGTAGAGAGGCTTAGTTGGCTACAGTGAAGTTTTTTACACTTGAACGTGAATGCAGTGTTTAACTTTAAAGTAAATTTAACCTTGGCTAGCCCATTTAATGTACTTTTTTAATTCCCATAGCATGTGGAATCAGGACCAGTGTACCCAAAATATAAACATAAATAAGCAGGTCTAGAGCAGCGATGCTTTACCATCAGTTGTATAATGTACTGCATGGTAAAATAGAACAGAAATCCATTAGAGTTTATGCACACTCCAGTACAACCATCGACTTGAGTACCAGAACCTCTACCCATCCACCTCAGCCCGGTAGGGCCACAGCATAACTCTCCACTCTCTTCACAATTATCGACAAACACAACATCCACAATTTAAGGTAAGAAATATATTATTTCTGTTGCGTTATAATCTTAAGCAGTAAAAACAACATAATACATCACGACAGTGAACTACAATTTTATTTTTACTTTTACTTTTGTAAGATCTGGAGGTTATAAAAAAAAAGTTGTTTGAGGGGGAAGCTCGCATCCTGAAACAAAAAAATCGACCAAGCGACTGCTCGTATCCTGAAAAGCTCGTTTTGTGGGGCACTCGTAAGCTGAGGTTCCACTGTATTTGGGACCCTGGGGGAAAAAGGTAAGAACTATGGGACGGACCCTCAAAAGGTTAAACATAGGTCAAGGATTCCATATATAGTTTTGCTATTGTAGCTGCAGATTTTAACTTAAATTCTTTGCTTTTTTCTCTGTAATGCAGTTTTGGTCTCAAAAGAATAAAAGTTGTTGAAAAAAAAGAAGGAGATGGTTAATCCCATATCGGGAAAATAGTTTGAGAGCTGGAGCCTAAACTCTTGGAGTGCATAGACTAAGGAGTTTTGAAATTGAAGCGTTTTAAGTGAAGATAAGCATAAATAAAGGGGATATAAAAAAGGCACTAAGGATGTCTTTATACAGCCTCTCCTCTTTACCAAGGGAGTTCCGTTCCTAAGACCATGTCGGTAAAAAGAATTCGTTGCTAAGCAAGGAGCATTCTATAAAGGCAATGGGTTTGTGTCAACCATCTTTGATAAATTGTTTTAATGTCACCTTTGCACCATTTAGAACATTTCTGATATATTTTTAAATGTTTATTCAGTAGTGTACCGAATATTGTAATAACAGGGGTAGAGGAAATCAGCTCTAATATACATTATTTAAGTATGCATATCAGTCAGAGAGCCCGTTGTAAGTCCGAGTCATCAGTGAACGATGTATAAAATATAAAATTACAATAAGTGATTAAAAGTTAAATAAATTAAGAATATAGAGCAATAGTTTAACAGTGGAGCTGTAGCAAGTGGAGACAACTTTAAGTTAGCATCATTGAAGTGAATACCTAGGTTATTATGCAGATAAATTATGGGTGAGGGGAGGACCTGCCGGGTATACAACCCAGGCAACCTACTACAGTGCTTTCATCAGTGGAAAAAACAGTACAGTTCAGGACTTTTATTAGGGGAAAAATTTTTGCCACTTGGGGGGCAAATTGTTTCCTCTAATAAAGATCCGAACTTACATAAATTCTTCTTCCATCTTGTTAAAAAAAACCATACCTTTTCTTCATTATGTCTTATTAAGTTTGATGGTATCATCTTCTCCATCCGGTTTTTACTTTTTCACCTTCCCCAGTTCATAAAACTTAATTTCGGGTTTTGATTTGCTAATGGAGAGGTTTATGAACTTGAATTGGGAATATGGGAAAGAGCTAAAAATTTGATTAAAATAGTGAATTGTTCCCTCTAAAAGGAAAAGTGGTATCAGATTATTGAGCTTTGATGTAGACATTTCACCGGTTTATATTTGATTAATTTTTTTTACCCAAAGGCAACCCTTTCAATAACTTGTGGGCTCCCGACAGTTTCTAATGTTTTTATGATTCCTACAGATTTTTTTTTCCCCACTTTTTTTTTTTTAACAATAATGCCTTTTCCCTTATGCTCCCCTTGTTTTTTGTCGACATGTACATCAGTGTAAATTGTTAATTTTTTCCTAATTTTTTTCGGTCTGTACTTCATTACTCTAGAAAATTTTAGCTACCCCTTTCCCCTTTCCCTTTCTTTAAACAAGATCACCATCCCGGTGCTTATGATATTTGGGTTTGGGGGCCCCCCAAGTTTAAAACAGTAGACCCCCCCAAAGTAACAAACTTAGCATATATCTGAAGTGTGTACCATACATAATAATTAACAAAGAGTACTTTTTTTTTTCCCAAATTTTACTGACTTTGGGTATTCCCCCCTTTTTATTTCAGCAAGGTTTGCTGTTTTTTTTGGGTTCATTAAAACAGTAGCTACTTAGAAATATTTCAATTGTTTTTAAAAATTTCTTATAATTATCATTTGAAAAGGATCTTAATTAAGGGATACTCACGGAAAGCAGGCACGGTATATTTTAAGAAATTACCTGAAGTTTTTAATGTTTATAAAAAAGGCTTCATTAGCCCCAAATAATCAGAGCTAAAAGAGGTTTAGGGATTGCAAAAAAGGGAAAGTAAAACCTCAATTAAAATTTTTCTTCCCACTAGATATAAATTTAAATTACATTTTTTTTTTTTTAACACATTGGCCTTTTTCCCACCGGGTAGGATGCCCCAAAAAATAAAAATTTTCATAATTGCTCACTCCATCACTGTGTTCCCAAAGACATGCTGTTTACTAAGTTCAAAACTGAAACATACCCCCACCCCTTCCCTTTTAAAGGCAAGCATTGTACTTCCCCCCCCCCTTAGTTTTAAAAATGATTTTGATAGTGTGTGAGATATGATTTTTGCTTTACCCCACCATAAAAACAATGACTGCTCTACTTCAAACATTTATATTTGATGTCTTACTGGCACAGTCTTTTAAAAACGTATTTGCCTTTTTTTAGTTGGTTTGCTTTGGGAAAACATTTTAGTAGCCTGGGATGGAAAAACAAGACATCCTGAAAACCCCCCATTCATAGTAAAAAAAAGTGACAAATTTTTTAGATTTTTTTATTTTACACAAGAGAACTTGAGGCATGTCAGTGATGGTTTTTGTCATGTTATAGCTGAGCTAAATTTTAGGGCCCCCCTTTCCTTTTCCCCCTTTTCCCCTCAGGAAAATCGCCAAAATAAAATTACATTTCACCATTTGACCCATTTCAGGTACTTCCAGTCTAAAATAGATTAAAGCATCTTCATTAGTATGTCTATGTGCCATTTATTGTTTTTAAAACCAAGAAACCTACAAAAAAACCCAATTAGAAATACTTGTTACTTTTTTAAAAAAAACAGGCGAGGTTTGTTTTTCCCCCCATCAAGTATGCATGGGGAAGATTTTTTTTAAAACTGATAAAAAATTGATTATTTGCACTGTATGTGAGAAATTGGCTTCCCATCCCCCTGGTCCTTTCCTTTCCCCTCCCTTTTTCCCCCTCCCTGGCTTCCTTTGAAGTGACCCCTGGCAAAATTTTTTTGTGGGTTTTTTATTTAATTTTTTTAAAACATTTGTAGATGAAATTCATAATTGTGGTGTGGTTTGTACGTTGGTAACAGCAACCACCCCGGAGGACACCGTCCGCCAAGTGAGTGTAAAACGAAACCTGTAAAATTTTTTTACATGATGGAAAGGGTTGCTGGCGTTTTAGTTCCCCGGAAATAGCAAGATTACAGGTACGTATTTTACTTCTATTACACTTAAACACCACACACACGCACCATACACGTTATTTATACAACTGTTGGTTTTCTTTGTTTTTTATCTTAAATTCTTGTTCTATTATTTTCCTTTATTCCATGGGGGAAATGGGAAAAAGAATCTTTTCCCCGAAGCCCTGCGTGTTTTAAAGACAAATAAAATGCTGGGGAAAAATGGGGAGTAACCCCTTTTTTTGTAAAAATTCTAAAAAGAATAAGAAGAAAAATTTAAAAAAGGGGATTCTGAATGTGCTGGGTTGTGGAAAAGATACGAAGAGAGATTTTGGAGTTATGAATAGAAGAAGTTGGATGTCCTGGCCAAAGTGAAACAAAGCTGAAGGGAAGTGGGAGGTTTCAGTGAAAGGAATAAATGGATTAGGTCAGGGTTTGAAATAGTTAGAGCTAAAGGAGTAGTAGCAATAATGTTGAAGGATAAGATATGGCAGGAAAAGGGGGACTATAAATGTATTCAGGATTTATTTATTTATATTTTAAACAAACCGGCCGTATCCCACCAAGGCAGGGTGGCCCAAAAAGAAAAACAAAAGGGACCAAAAAGAAAAACACGAGATTCAAGGATTATGTGGAGTAAAATAAAGGTTGGATGTGAAAAGTGGGTTATAGTAAGTGTATATGCACCTGGAGAAGAGAAAATGCACAGGAGAGAGAGAGATTTTGGGGAAAAGTTGAATGAATGCATGGGAGTTTTGAACCAAAGTGTGAGACTGCTTGTGGTTGGGGATTTCAATGCTAAGTGGGTAAAAATGTTGTGGAGGGAGTAGTAGGTAAAATTTGGGGTACCAGGGGGTAATGAAAATGGGGACCCTTTTGAGCTATGTGTGAAAGGGGTTTTTGGTAATAAAGTATACATATTTTATGAAAAAAAGAGGTTAAATAAATATAAAAGGTATGATATAGCACATACGAAAGTAGTTTTAAATTATGTATGGTGGATAAAAGGTCGAGGGGTAGGCTCCAGGATGAAACAGTTATAGAGGGGCAACTGATATATTGGATCATTATTTGTAGCTACAGTTAGAGTAAGAGGTAGATGGGAAAAGGGGAAAATGGTAACAAGAAGAAAAGAGGGGGGTGAAAGTGTATAAGAAGGGTAGAGTATATGGAGAGTAAAAGAAAGGTAAAGAGAGTGGTGAGAGAGTGCAAAACGAGTGCAGAGATAGAGTGGGAGAGGGAGGCACTGTCAAGAAATTTTAATGAAAATAAGAAAATTTTTGGAGCGAGTTAAACAAGTTAAGAAACCCAGTGAACGAAGGATTTGTCATTTTAAAAACAGAATAGGGGAGTTAGAAGATGGGGAGATGGAGTTATTGGGTAGATGGCGAGAATATTTTGAGGAACTTTTAAATGTCGACAAAGAAATGGAGGTGGTAATTTCGTGCACGGGCCCAGGGAGGTAAAACCATCTTTAAGGAGGGAAGATGAGAAAGGATGTGAGTGTGGGGGAGGTGCGTGAGGCATTACGCAGAATGAAAGGAGGTAAAGCAGCTGGAACTGACGGGATCATGACAGAAATGTTAAAAGCAGGGGGGGATATAGTGTTGGAGTGGTTGGTATTTTTGTTTAACCCTTAAACTGTCCAAACATAGATCTACGTTCACATGTGTTGTGTTAGAAAAGTAGATCAAAGTTGTTTTTTTTTCCTCCCTTTCAAATGTAAAAAAAAAAAAAAAAATTTATTTTTTTACATACTTTCAAAAGTTTGGACAGTTTAAGGGTTAATAAATGTATGAAAGGGGGGAAGGTACCTAGGGTTTGGGCAGAGAGCATGTATAGTCCCTTTATAAAAAGGGAAGGGGACAAAAGAGATTGTAAAAGTTATAGAGGAATAAGTCTACTGAGTATACCAGGAAAAGTGTACGGTAGGGTTATTACTGAAAGAAATAGGGTAAGACAGAATGTAGGAATTGCAGATGAGCAAGGAGGTTTTAGAGTGGTTAGGGATGTGTAGATGAAGTGTTTACATTGTGGCATATATGTGAACAGTATTTAGATAAAGGTAGGGAAGTTTTTATTGCATTTATGGATTTAGAAAGGCATATGATAGTGGATAGGGGAGCAATGTGACAGATGTTGCAAGTACATATATGGAATAGGTGGTAAGTTACTAAAAAGCTGTAAAGAGTTTTTATGAGGATAGTGAGGCTCAGGTTGGGTGTGTAGAAGAGAGGGAGACAACTTCCCAGTAAAAGTAGGTCTTAGACAGGGATGTGTAATGTCACCATGGTTTTTTTTAATATATTTATAGATGGGGTGTAAAAGAAGTAAATGCTAGGGTGTTTGGAGAGGGGTGGGATTAAAAATTTTGGGGAATCAAATACAAAATGGGAATTGACAGTTACTTTTTGCTGATGGTACTGTGCTTATGGGAGATTCTAAAGAAAATTGCAAAAGTTAGTGGACGTGTTTGGGAGTGTGTGTAAAGGTAGAAAGTTGAAAGTGAACATAGAAAAGAGTAAGGTGATGAGGGTATCAAAATGATTTAGATAAAGAAAAATTGGATATCAAACTGGGAGGAGGAGTATGGAAGAAGTGAATGTTTTCAGATATTTGGGAGTGTCAAAGGGAAAAAAGGCGAGTGGGGCGTTGAGGTACATGTGGAGACAAAAACGTTCTTAATGGAGGCAAAGAAGGGAATGTAGGAAAGTGTAGTAGTACCAACACACTTATATGGGTGTGAAGTTTGGGTTGTAAATGCTGCAGCAAGGAGGCAGTTGGAGGCAGTGAGGATGTCCTGTCTAAGGACAATGTGTGGTGTAAATATTATGCAGAAAATTCAGAGTGCAGAAATTAGGTGTGGAGTTAATAAATGTATTAGTCAGAGGGTTTAAGAGGGGTTGTTGAGGTGGTTTGGTCATTTAGAGAGAATGGATCAAAGTAAATGAATGGACAGTGTGTAAATCTGTAGGGAAGGAAGGCGGGGTAGGGGTCATCCTCAAAAAGGTTGGAGGGAGGGGGTAAAGGAGGTTTTGTGGGCGAGGGCTTGGACTTCCAGCAAGCGTGCGTGAGCATGTTAGATAGGAGTGAATGGAGACTAATGGTATTTTGGGACCTGATGAGCTGTTGGAGTGTTAGCAGGGTAATATTTAGTGAAGGGATTCAGGGAAACCAGTTATATTTATGTAGCCCGACTTGAGTCTTGGGAAAAGGGAAGTACAATGCTGCACTTTAAAGGAGGGGGTTTTGGGGTATTGGCAGTTTGGAGGGCTATCTTTATATGTATAGCTTCTAAACTGTTGCATTTTTAGCACCTCTGCAAAAACAGTGATTATGTGTGAGTGAGGTGAAAGGGTTTAAAGATGATGAGAGTATTTTTGGGGGGAGATTTTCTTTCTTTATGGGTCACCCTGCCTTGGTGGGAGACGGCTGACTTATCGGAAAAAAAAATAGTGGAACCTCGGCTTACGAAAATTTAATCCGTTCCTGACCTTGTTCATATCCTGAGTTGTTCGTGTGCTGAGTCAATTTTCCTCATTTAAATTAATTCAAATGCAATTAATCCATTTTAGCCTCTCAGGGGCATGACAAAATAATACTAATATCAACTCTACGGCTTAGTTATCTATCACAGTTCAAACTAATATGACATAATAAACAATATTAATAACATAGAAACATGATATATACTCTAGAAAATATTAATAATAGAAACATGATATATACTCTAGAATGAATAAAGTAGGCCATAAAAAGGCAAGTGATGGCGACACCGGCAGCGGCAGAAAGCATCTGCCATTTAATCTACCACTCTAGTTTTCTTAGTATCTTCCCAGTCCATAACCCCACATCTAGCTTGTGTTATCTATGATTAGTGGTGAGTTGTCACATGTGTAACCATGGGTGTGGTCAAGACAGATGTCAGTGGTCCCCCGCTTTTCGTAGTTCCCGGCAATCGTTAATAATTCGCCAACTCGTAGGGGTATTTTCGTATAATATGGACACGCTTTTCATGGTTGACTCACGGTCGTAGTTCATCCGGGAACGTACCCACGCGCCGTGAGCAGGGCGGCAGCCTGTCCTGGCATTGTTTTACCAGTGGGCGAAGTCCCTCAGTGCTCCAGCAAAATTATTTCATAATATTCCATTTATTTTAGTTGCAGTACTAAATAAGTCACCATGGCTCAAAGAAAGCTCCCTAGTGCCAACCTGTGGTAAAGAGGTAGAGAAATACGATTGAATTTAGAAATCATCATTGAACATTATGAAGTGGTACAAGTGTGGCCGAAAACTGTCATGGATGTATAAGAAAACCCTACACACTCTCTATTTTTCCATATGGCCTATGAAGAATGAATTAAAGGCATGCTGTTGTTGCAAAGGGAGTAACTATTGCTGACAAAAATGAGTCACCATTTGGAAGAGGTTGAGAAGTTATTATTGGTGTGGATATAAATGGAAACAATTAGCAGGAGATACTCTTGTGACTTGTTATTGTTGAAAAGGCTAGGCAGGTTGCATGAAGATTTTGGTAAAGAAATTGCCTGCCTGCAAATAGTGGTGAAGTGAAGTGAATTTAAGGCCAGCAAAGGCTGGTTTGATAGATTTAAGAACCGTACTGGCATACCCAGTGTGGTTAAAGGCAGCGGTGAGGCTGCCAGTTCGGACCACAAGGCGGCTAAAAAATGTGCATGGAATTCCGGAGTACATAGAGGTGAAGCGACTGAAAACCTGAACAAGTGTTCATTTTTGACGAAACAGGCCTCTTTGGAAGAAAATGCCAAAGAGGACTTCATTACACAGAGGAAAAGGACAATGCCAGGACACAAGCCTATGAAATACAGGCTGACGACTAATGTTCTGTGCTAATGCTAGTGGGGATTTCAAAGTGAAGCCATAACTAGTGTTACCATTATGAAAATCCCAGAGTGTTAGGATGAAAAACAATGTTAATAGATGATTTAATTGTGAGTGTTTGGAATCATAATAATAAGGCATGGGTCATGAGGGAAATTTTCGTCGAGTAGGTTCAATGATGTGTTTAAGCCCTAGTGTGAAAGGGAGTATCTCTGGAAAAGAAATTGCGATCTAAAGTGCTGCTAGTAATGACATGCACATGCTCATCCTCCCAAAATTGGAGGAACCTAATTTTCGAGGAGTTTGGGTTCATCACCGTAAGTTCTTGCCCCCGTATACCACTCCTTCTCCAACCCATGGACAGCAGGTTATTGCAAACTTTAAAAAAACTCTACACAAAAGCAATGTTTCACAGAGTGTTTGACTGTGACTCCAGAACCCTTGACCCTAAGGGATTTTGGAGAGAACACTTCAGCATCCTCACACTGCATATCCCTTATAGGTTATGGCTTGGGAGCGGAGTGACTACTAGGACTTGAACTCTGCCGGAGATATTTGTGGACAGATTGTGTTGACAAGAGGGAATTTGAAGATTTTGGAACTGAACCCTAATGAGCCTTATGCTGTTGTAAATCAATTGTGGCACTGGAGGAGTTTCCATTGGGGTTGGATGTGGGAGTTTGAGGATGTGGAAGAATTGGTGGAAGACCACAATGAAGAGCTCCACTGAGGAGCTTGCAAGAGCTTCAGCAGGAAGAGCAAAACATCGAGCTCTGAATCTTGCCAGCCAGAGGAGAGAAGAGAGATGGAAGAAGTGCCGTCTCAGAAATTAAGGGATTTTTACTATGTGGGGTATGTAAGATGAAAGCTTTATGGAGAAACATTCACCTAACATGGTTGTTGCAAGCCAGGTTTGGCAACATGTACAGTGACAAAGTCTTGGGCATTTAAGGGAAGTGTTGAAGAGACGCCAGAAACTGGCTCTCTCCACAGGTTATTTTGTGGGACAGGACTCAGTGACTCTCAAGGGGTCCTAGTGGCATTAAGAAACAGAGAAGAGAAGCAACCCCAGCAAAGCAATGGTAACTAGGGTGTTGATGGAGGGGATTCCCACTACCAAAACTATAAACAATCCACTCTCTCTCCTCTTCCAGTCTCCATACTACTAAAGAAGAATCTCAATAAGGTATGTGTTATACTGTTAATTTTCATTCATCATTTACCATTGTGTGTTTATGTACTACATGTTATTTCATGTTAAATTTTTTTTGTTTTAATACCTTCTGGGTGTCAGGAACGGATTAATTGTATCTTACATTTTTTCTTATGGGGAAATTGATTCGTTATCGTTTTTGTCGTTTATAGTAACGGCTCAGGAACGAATAATTACGAACAAAACGAGGGACCACTGTATATAAAGGTGAAGACATAATCTATTGTGGCCTCAGGGTCGGTGCGGCGCCAGCTACTCCACACTTTGAGCCCATTTTCGCGCCAATTCAATGTACCAGTCGACAAAAAATCATAACTATTTTGCTAGAACTCCCTTTTTGTCTATCGATTGAGCACATAGAAACCACCCTTTACTTAGGTCTACTTATCCAATAAATGTGCCGTCTGAAATTGTCAAGATTTGCCAATTTCACACCAAATTTCGAAAAGATGCCAATTCCCAATATGGGTCAGAATAAACATGAAGGCATTCTGGCACTAAAATAACATTTCCTTTGTTATTAGTCACATCCAGGCCCTCTGTTACTTTTTTTTGCTTTCTTTCTTTCAACAAACCGGGCCCGTATCCCACCAAGGCAGGGTGGCTCAAAAAGAAAAACAAAAGTTTCTAGTTTTAAATTTATTAATTTATACGGGAGAGGGTTTACTAGCCCCTTGCTCGGAATTTTAGTCGCCTCTTACAACACGCATGGCTTATGGAGGAAAGAATTCTTGTTCCACTTCCATGGAGATAAGTGGAAATAAACAAGTACAAGAACTAGAAAGAAAATTGAGAAAACTCGGAGGGATATGTATATACATGTATATACTCTATACATATATAAAGGGGAAACTTATGATGAAAGAAAGCAGGAGGGAAAAAAAGCGATTTGAAGATATCATGAAGGTGATAGGTAAGGGGGGACATGACCCAGGTGGCAAATTTTTTGGGGAGATTGGGTGGTTCACAAAAGAAATGGAATCGGACACTGTCAATGTAATTTTCACGGCAGAATCAACCCCGGACCATGATCCTGCAAGGGGAGAAAGCATGGCTGAGAGGCAAGAGGAGTTCCGGAGTGCTGTACCTCGATCGAGACAGAACACAGGACGATAGGAAGACAATGAAAGAGAGAGTTCAAAAACGAAAAGGAGAAATGGAGATATGAAAAAGGAGTGCAGATTAACCAGGGATCAAATGGAAGGACAAGAGCACCCCCAGATAAACTGCAGGACTCCAGCCAGGGACACCCCCAAGGCAACTGAACATCATAACCAGCCAATCACTCACCAATCCTCTGTTTCACCACCACACACAAGTTACCTGTATTAGACAGAAGTTTGAAGTTTGGTACACAAATGCACGATGGATTAACGAAATAAACATGAGGATGGCAAGAAAAAATCTACTGAGAAGTCCCCAGACATCATAGCGTTACGAAAACAAATTCATGGAGTACAATACAGATTGACAATATTTTCCACCAGGATACCAGTCATGAGGAAGATAGATGGGGCAGGGGGGGAGGTGGGGTTTGCTTGCTGTAAAAAAACAAAAACCCCCCCCCCCCCCCTGATGGAAATTGAGAAAATGGTAGGATTGAGTGTGACGGGAGGATAGAGACTTCTTAAGCAGGTACAATTCAGTCTGGGGTCACAAAGGGGTCTTGCCAGTGATGTATATTCCTACCAAGTATCTGGCATGGTGGCCTAGTGTGGTTGTGGAAGGAGCACAGAGCAATTTGCGGGGTCACTCTTGGGCGAGTGGGGGATTGTTGTGAGAAATGTTTCGGGTGTGGGATGTTTCGGTAAAATCAAAAGGATGTTTGTAGGTGAACTGACTACTACTATGTGGAGTTAGTTAAAGGATTGACGTTACCATGCTTTAATAATATATCCTCAGACTAATTCTATTCTAATTCCAGCAGAGCGAAGTTGCTGGTTATGGGGATTTCAACACAGGGTGATTGCTGGGAAATCCTGGAGCACAGGGGGTCCCGAAAACATGGAGAGCCAGGAATGTTAAGAAATGGTGCTGGAAAAGACTCATTGCACCAAAATGTTAAGAACACTACATTGAGTGAGAGGGGAGGATGAACCAGCAGATTGGGACTTGGTATTGTTCACCCTGGGCAGCTCAGACATTGAGGACATGAAAGTATGAGGAGTCCCCTAGGAGCTACGCGACCACGTGGTTCTGTGCTTTGAATACATAGTAGGCTGCCAAGTGGAGAGAAACAGGAGTTTGAAGGGTAAAGCCTTCCTGACTAAAACAGAGGGGACTAAACATAGGGTTGAAGACTTCCTGGGGAGGTCCAGTGAGGACAGAGAACTGGCAGGAAAGCCAGTAATGTATTGATGGAATATGTCAACACAAAATGCAGGAGGCAGTGGAACAAGGTTATTTCCCAAGGGCAACAGTAACAACGGAGAGACAGAAACGGCCTCTTGGTTTACCGACAGTGTTAGGATGGACAAAAAACAAATGCATTAGAGAATGAAAAAGTACGAAGGCAGAGGGGGGGGGGGGGGGAAACACACGAAAATAGGGTGATCAGTCGCAGAGAAGGAAAAATGAGTACGCACAGGTAAGGAGGGAGAGGCCAGCGACAGTATGAATATGACATAAGCATCGAGAATCAAGACTGACCCGAAAACTGTTGTATAGCCACATCAGTAGGAAGGACAACCTGACCCCCCCGGTGCCAGGTGATCAGGATTAAAAGACGAAGGTGGAGGAGCTACAAGAATGATCAGGAGGTATGTGAGGAGCCTGAACAGGAGATTTAAGGAAGTTTTTACAGTTGAGACAGGGATGGAAGGGCTGTGGAAGACAGCACAGAATGGGATCATCAAGAGGGAATATACCAACAAGTGTTGGATGACATACAACAACTGAGGAGGAGGTGTAGAAGCTCTTAAGTGACCTTGACACTCAAATGCGAGTGGGACCGGACAAATTTCCCATGGGTCCCTTAGAGAAGGAGCACGAGATGATGTGCGTGCTCTAACCACAACTTCAACACATCCCTTGAATGGGGCAATACCTGAGAAATGGAAGACAGATAATGTTAGTCCCCATATTTAAGAGAAGGAAACAGAACGAGGACTAAACTACAGACCTGTCTCTCTGACATGTATTGTGTGCAAGTCATGGAGGGAGATTATCGGAGGAGACGTTGTCGAACCCTGGAAAGGAACAAGATTATAATTGAAAACCAGCATGGGTTCATGGAGGCAAAATCTGGTATCACAAAAACTCCTGGAGTTTTATGACAAGTAACAGTAGTAGACACGAGGAGAGAGGGCGTGGGTAGACTTGCGTTTTTTCCTTGACTGCAGGAAGGCCTTTGACACAGTTCCCTCAGAGCTTAGTGAGAAGCTGAGGATCAGGCGCCATGTAAAAGGGAGGGGCACTTGCAATGGATAGGGAATACCTGACAGGGAGGAGCAACGCGTCATGGTACGTGAAGAGGTATCACAGGTGGGCGCCTGTTACGAAGCGGGGTCCACAGGGGTGTCAGTTCTAGGGCAGTGCTGTTTTGATATATGTGAATAGATATGATGGATGGAATAGACCTGAAGTGTCCTGTCGCAGATGACGGTGAAGTTGATGAGAAGTTTTAATCGGACGAGGATGACGGCAAGGATGCAAAGAGACTGGGACATGTGGTCAGTAACTGCTTCTCTGAATTCAATCCAGCCAAATGCAAAAGTCATGAAGATTGGGAGGGGCAAAGAAGGACTGCAGACAGAGTATAGGCTTGGTGGACAAAGTCTACAGACCTCACCTCAGGAGTTGAATGACCATGGGGTGACCATACACACGAGCACACTCCGGAGGACACATCAACCAATATAACCGATGCAAGCATACGGGCGCATGGCAAATCCTGAGAATAGCGTTTACGATTACATTAATAAGGAATCGTTTCATGACACTGTACACTGTGTATGATAGGCCCATACTGGAGTATGCAGCACCTGTCATGGAACCCACACCTGGTCAAGCACGTCAAGAAGTTAGAGAAAGTACAAAGGTTTTGCAACAGGCTAGTCCAGAGCTCAGGGAATGTCGTTTACGAGGAAAGGTTAAGGGAAATCGGATGACGACACTGGAGGGACAGAAGGGTCAGGGGGACATGATAATGACATACAAGATACTGCGGGGAATTGACAGGGTGGATCGAGATAGGATGTTCCAGAGAGGGGACACAGGGACAGGGGTCACAACTGAAGCTGAAGACTCAGACGAGGGTCACCGGGAGTAGGAAGTATTTCTTCTGTCATGAGTTGTTCAGCAAGTGGAATAGCCTAGCAAGTGAAAGTAGAGGAGCAGGAACCATACATAGTTTTAGAAGGAGGTATGACAAAGCTTTAGGATAGCAGAGAGAGAGAGGACCCAGTATGCGATCAGTGAAGAGGCATGGGGCCAGGAGTGAGTCTCGACACCTGCAACCACAATTAGGTGAGTACATGTATGTGTAGTGTGCCCTAAGTGTAAGTAGATTAGCAAGATGTACCTGAAATCTTGCATGTTTATGAGACAGAAATAAGGCACAGCAATCCTACCATCATGTAAAACAATTACAGGCTTCTGGTTTTACACTCGCTCGTCCCAGGACGGTAGTACTCTCCCTGGGTGGTTGTGTCTACCAACCGACTACTACATTCTTTGCTTTGCACTTTGAATTTTTATTCTCACAAAAAATAGAAGATTTACTGATTTGAACACTTCTGCGTTAGTGTAGAAATGGTATGAAAGTTAAGACACTTGTGAACATTGGTTATCTTTAATTGTAGAGTTTCGCCCATCCAGTGGCTTTATCAATACAGATTTCTTGGATAAATTAGAATACAGAAGAAACTGTATACAAAAGATGAGGTAATCAGTCCTCAACTTGGAGGTGGTGTTTACAGCACCGTGATTGTAGACATTCTAAGCACAGGTAAGGAGACTTGCGCTTATAGTATAGGCGTCAGGAGAAATGGGGACATGTAGCAGACGAGAGGGCCATAGTCACTGTTAGGCGGGATTCCCAGCGGAAGTTGAGTCCTACCTAAAATGATGGGTTAGTTGTAGAAGCTGTGAGAAGGTCATGTAAATTCCTCTGAACCAGAATTCCATGATGTTGCAGTGCCTGACATAGTTGTACAAGACAGGTATTCAATACCGACAAGATGAAATTAAGACCATTGTGCTACATTGGTTATCTTTTTGTCGACGTTTTGCATCCAGTGGCTTCATCAATACAGATTCTTGGAACATAATTAGAAAACACAAGAACTAATATACAGAAGATGAGGTAATTCAGTCCCTCAACCTTGGTGTGGTGTTTACAGCCACGGGTTGTGAGTTTTGCAAGCACAGGTAAGGAGACTGGCGCTTATATAGGCGTCATCTACATGACATTCTTCACTGCTTCTACAACTAACCCATCAATTTGGGTAGGACCTGCTTCCACTGGGGAATCCCGCCTACCTTTGACTATGCCCTCGTCTGCTACACGTCCCTATTCACTGACGCCTATATAAGCGCCAGTCTCCTTACCTGTGCTTCAGAATCTCTACAACCACAGTACTGTAAACACCACCTCCAAGGCTGAGCGACTGATTACCTCGTCTTTTGTACGTATATAATTCTTCTGTTTTCTAATTATGTTCAAGAATCTGTATTGATAAAGCCACTGGATGGCAAAACATCTACAATAAAGATAACCAGATGTTGCACAAGTGTCTTAACTTTCATCTTGTCGATATTGTATACCTGTCTTGCACAAGTTGGTAGAAATGGTATAAATAATATCAGCATGCTTGTGAAAGAATATTAGACTCACCAGTTGACGTGTATTGGACGCATGGCATGATTTGTTTACTTTTGAACTTTGGCAAAAATCGAACTTTTCTGCTACTTTGAGCTCAATTTCAAGGTACTTTTCATTGTGAAACCAATCAAAATCATCTCAATTTCCATAATGTCTTCCATTCTATAAAATGAGACCAGGAAAACTAGAATACAACCATAAATATCATACAAAAATACACTGCAAAGTCGCTGTTTTTAAAGCAAAAACACAATCGGCGTTTTTTTTTTTCATTATGCACTGTGTGCTGCAGGATTTTTTTTTTATACTGCGCACACTGACCACATAGACCCATTCTTTCATGTAGGCCTACCAGCTTTCTCTTGCTAGATTTGAAGGCGCTAGAATTTACGAGTACTAGTACAGCACCAACCCTGGCGTGCAAGCCGTACTAGTACGGCATCAACCCTGAAAGGGTTAGTATTAGGGCAAGTATGTTATTTTCATATAGTCGGACTTGAGTCCTGGAAATGGGAAGTACAATGCCTGCACTTTAAAGGAGGGGTTTGGGATATTGGCAGTTTGGAGGGATATGTTGTGCATCTTTATATGTGTATGCTTCTAGACTGTTGTATTCTGAGCACCTCTGCAAAAACAGTGATAATGTGCGAGTGTGGTGAAAGTGTTGAATGATGATGAAAGTATTTTCTTTTTGGGGATTTTCTTTCTTTTTTGGGTCACCCTGCCTCGGTGGGAGACGGCCGACTTGTTGAAAAAAAAAAAATGCCTGAAATGCCTCAACATGATAGTGGCTTTCTTTGCTCCAATTATATTGTTACGTAAACACACATTGTAACCTTTGCAAAGAAATAAATGTAAGTTTAGTTTTTAAAGTGCAGTAATTTCCTCTCCCCTCCCTCCCTCCCTCCCTCCTCCTGTCTTCTTCTTCTTCTGTCTTCTTTCTGTCTCTTCTGTCCTTCTGCTTTCTTCTTCTGTCTTCTTCTGTCTTCTTCTGTCTTCTTCTTCTGTCTTTTCTCTGTCTTCTTCTTCTCTGTCTTCTTCTTCTTCTGTCTTCTTCTTCTGTCTGTCTTCTTCTTCTTCTGTCTCTTCTTTCTGTCTTCTTCTGTCTTCTTCTTCTTCTGTCTTCTTCTTCTCTGTCTTCTTCTGTCTTCTGTCTTCTTCTGTCTTCTTCTTCTTCTGTCTTCTTCTTCTTCTGTCTTCTTCTGTCTTCTTCTTCTTCTGTCTTCTTCTTCTTCTGTCTTCTTCTTCTTCTTCTTCTTCTTCTTCTGTCTTCTTCTTCTTCTGTCTTCTTCTTCTTCTGTCTTCTTCTTCTTCTGTCTTCTTCTTCTTCTGTCTTTTCTTTTCTTCTTCTTCTCTGTCTTTCTTCTTCTGTCTCTTCTTCTTCTGTCTTCTTCTTCTTCTGTCTTCTTCTTCTGTCTTCTCTTCTTCTGTCTTCTTCTTCTGTCCTTCTTCTTTTTGTCTTCTTCTTTTCGTCTTCTTCTGTCTTCTTCTGTCTTCTGTCTTTTCTTCTGTCTTCTTCTTCTGTCTTCTGTCTTCTTCTGTCTTCTTCTTCTTCTGTCTTCTTCTGTCTTCTTCTTCTTCTGTCTTCTTCTTCTTCTGTCTTCTTCTTCTTCTGTCTTCTTCTTCTGTCTTCTTCTTCTTCTGTCTTCTTCTTCTTCTGTCTTCTTCTTCTTCTGTCTTCTTCTTCTTCTTCTGTCTTCTTCTTCTTCTTCTGTCTTCTTCTTCTTCTGTCTTCTTCTTCTTCTTCTGTCTTCTTCTTCTTCTGTCTTCTTCTTTCTTCTTCTGTCTTCTTCTTCTTCTTCTGTCTTCTTCTTCTTCTTCTGTCTTCTTCTTCTTCTGTCTTCTGTCTTCTGTCTTCTTCTTCTGTCTCTTCTTCTTCTGTCTTCTTCTTCTTCTGTCTTCTTCTTCTTCTGTCTTCTGTCTTCTGTCTTCTGTCTTCTTTCTTCTTCTTCTGTCTTCTGTCTTCTTCTTCTGTCTTCTGTCTTCTTCTGTCTTCTTCTTCTGTCTTCTGTCTTCTTCTTCTGTCTTCTTCTTCTGTCTTCTTCTTCTGTCTTCTTCTTCTTCTTCTTCTGTCTTCTTCTTCTTCTTCTGTCTTCTGTCCTTCTTCTTCTTCTTCTCTTCTGTCTTCTTCTTCTGTCTTCTTCTTCTTCTGTCTTCTTCTTCTTCTTCTGTCTTCTTCTTCTTCTTCTGTCTTCTTCTGTCTTTCTTCTTCTGTCTTTCTTCTTCCATCCAACATTTAAAGTTTCTAGTGAGTGTGAGGGATGGTCTGAACACTACACACACTACCCTCAACTGTACCTACCACCACCCTTACTTGTGTGTACTCTTACACCTACTTCCCACAGCATACACTTTTAATATTTTTCTTGGTTTTCACTGTAGCTAAACCATATGATATATGCTACTTTGGTTCAGGTGTGGTGGATTTGTATTTGTTTGGTACAGTTTGTTTAATGAATGTGAATTTTTATATTTAGATTGAGATTAATCAGGGATATACAGTATTTTTCCTTTAGTTTTTATACTTAAATATATTGATGTATGGTTTGAAAATTCTCATTGTAATATTCAACTAGCAGCAGGTGTATCTGGATTATTAACTTTGATCTCAGTCTAGCATTAGTCCTTGTTAAAATGGGAAATAGCTGTTCAACAGGGACAGGGGTGGGGAGGGTTCAGAATTCTTTGGTCCTTTAAGTTGTGTGAACATTAGTTAAGCAGAGGAAGGCAACTGACTGTAAATTGACATGAATTTTGTTATGGAGAATGAAAGCTGTGCATTGGAAAGAGGAATAAGTGTGTGGAGGAGAGTTCTGTTTGAAGGAATTAATATAGATGGGCTGTAAGGAAAAGAATATTTAGGTCACCCTGTTCATTTTGAAATAACTAACACTGATATTAATGAATCTTGGTAGGCTAATAGTAATTACTATCAGACTGATACCTGGTACAACAATCTGAGTTACATTATAGGCTCATATTGTACTCTAATTACTTCATGAGCTATACATTTTTTTAACCCTTCTGGATTACGATGATCGTTAATTATAATTTATACATTGACAGTTACTACAACAAGGAGGTGGCAGGATGTTGAATCCGTTCCATGACCCTAACTGTATGAAGCGCATTAAGGAGGACCCTCGCACTAAAGAATTCATGAAGGACCCAGAATTTGCTAAAAGAATGGAAGAACTCGTGATGAATCCCCAGACACTTAGGTATGTTCCTCTTTCCCCACTATAAAACCTCCAGGAGGTCACTTGATGCTCTTGATCCCAAGAATTGGAGCTAACCTTCCTTTCTGGGTTGAATATGATTGCTACCATTCCCCAAGCTCTGTATGATCCCAGTGGATTTAGCACTACCCCACATAGTAATAATAATAGTTCCCTCATTTTTAAAAGTCAGATTCTGTTGTCTTGGCCCAAAGGCAGGCTGCAAGAGTAGGAAAATAGAACCCATCAAAGCTGTATCTACCTTGGCTCCAGCATTATCTTTACTGTACAGTTGATTTATACATTAGAGACATGCTTTAATATGAAAACAAAGCTTTTCTTAGTTCTTATTCTTGCTATATTTTAACAGTTTAGGAGGCTTGCTTAAAGATGGGGCTGCTGGCCAATGATTCCAGGAACAATTAACAAATAACAGAACATGAGGTGAAGTTGTAGCCATCTGCGAGTCAATGGATTTCGTGTTGTCTATTGACTTAGTTTTCTTTTTGCTGTGTGAATATTAACCAAATGCAAGACCCTTTTGTGAAGAATATCTAGTGATGTCCAAATTACATAGAGTACTATAAAATTAATGTACAGTACAGAAAGAACAAAAAGGAACAGTACCAATGACTGGAACAATACACACACAACCCACACTTAGGAGACTGTAACTCATGACATATATGGGAGTGAATTAAAATGTTCATGTCATTGTGTAAACTATGCCCATTTTCTCTGGAAGGAGCACCCTGTCTATTTCCTATAAGGTATATATGGTAACTGCATCAAGGTGGGGCCTACTGTTTTTGAAAATATGTATGCATATACAGTTTGAAATTTTTTAAAGTATTTTCATGGAAATAAGAAATTTTTCCACTATTCTGGTTTGTTTTTGTGGTTTAACTCTGTCTAATTTAAGGTCTTAAAATTATATTGCTTAATAGTAAATTCAATAGCAATTTTCAACTTTTATTTCAGTACCATGTTAAATGACAAAAGAGTGTTGAACGACTTTAAGTGTGTTAATGGGAATGGATGTCAGTGACGATGATGATGAAGAACCTGAACCATCTCCACTTCGCAAGAAGACTCCAACACCTCCACCTAAACGAAAAAAAATGGAAGTAGATAAGAGTCCGGAACAGCTAAAAGTACGATAAAAGGCCTATGCCATTTTATAAGGAAGAAGGGGGCCTTATTGTAGAATGTATTGTGTATATTCAGATGTCTGATTCATGCTCATTGTAGTTTGTGAATTTCTCTGATCTTCACTTTGATGTGTTTCTTCTCTTCATCAGAAGATAAACTTACATAGGCTTGGCACCCTGCACATCTAATATAATGGTATTCTATACAATGTTGGAATAATCAGCGATGCTTAACTTAGTATCTTTGATCTACATTTCTATGAAAATGCATTGTATGTTATACTAACCTCTTCAAGGGGGGCTTCTTGATGCGGCAAAGATGCTCTTGGTCTTAGGAATTAAAACCCTTTGGTCTCCTTCCTCAGACCGAACCTAAGTACCCCCCCAATCCTCCTTTCCCTATCCCATCTTCCCCGTCCCCCCCCTTTTTTTCTTTCCCCTTTCCTCCCCCTTCCCAATCCTCCCCTTTCCCTGTCCCGTTTGTAGTCTCTGGGGCCCTCCTCTCTGGCATTACGGTTTCTACATAGGGGGAAGTTTGCTAAGGTTCATCCCACTTCATGGGGTCCCTCGGGGGTCGTGTATCTTCGGAAGCTGCCTGTCATTTCTGGGAGGGTGGCAGCTGAAGGAGGTATGCTTTATGGCGGGTTTCCAACAGCCCTTTCTTTTGTCCACTGAAGTGGCTCGGTGGATGTGAGGCCGCTATCCCGGAGCGTGGTTTACTGGCATGAAGGGTAGGGTATGCACTGTTCCATGCTGCATCTTCACTGCTCGTGGGCTCGAGGCCTCCTCAGATGAGAGGAGGAACTTGCGGCCCTTCCATGCCTTCTAGTGACTGTCCCTCCGCTGTCCCTCTTTTTTTTTTTTTCTTTAAAATAACAAGAAAGAAGATAACATGGAAGAAGCACCACTATCGTGGAATCTTTGTTCTGTGTAACCCTCCTCCTACCAGGCCCCTTTCTGATCCCTCATCCTGTTCTGACTTGGCTTCGTTATTGGACCATTCTTTAGACTCTTCCCATACCCCCGGTACCTTCTGCTGGTGACACTCCGTCACCTGCTACAGGTGCTGGGGCGCCACCCCTTTTTGTTAGTGCCACTGCTTCTTGCACATCTTTAACAATACGTCCGGCTTCCCTGAATACAGTGTGACGGTGTTTGGATCGCCCACCTCCCTCAGGTCAAACCACTTGCGGTACTACTCCTAAACGTTTCAGATAACCTACTGATGACTGTTCTTCAGTGTCTGCCCAAAAATGACCTACGTGGCACCCACTCCCTTTGCGCACCATGTTTACAAGTACAAGTGGACTTAAATTCTTTTCCCTACCACCAGCATCTCCAGCTGATTATCTCTCTGATCATAGTATTGGTAAAGCTCTTTTATGGCATCTTGGCCTAAATATGTTTTCACACTCTTCGAAGCAGCACGCATGTCATTACAGTTCAGAATTCAGAACAGCTCGTACTCTCTCCCATATAACTTCCATAGATAGCATTCCAGTCACAGCTCATGGAGCACGCTACTCTCAGTTCTTGCAGTGGTACTGTGGTTTTAACCGCATACCATTGTGCAGAGTGATTTTCTGCCTTGCGGCGATGATATTTTAGAGCAATTAGCCCTTCAGGAGCTTCCTATTCTCAAAGTGGATACATACATCCTGCCTGCTCATGGGCGGAGGCGCTTTTCCAGTAACATTGCCCATTTAACCTTGGACTGCCGTGAACTCCCATCCTCTGTTTATATTTTAGGCCATCGCCTAGAGGTCCATAAAGTGATCCCTACTCCCCAACAGTGTCATAATTTCTGGCGCTTCAGGCACCCCACTAAATACTGCAGATCTGCAGTGGAGTACCTGGTCTATGGTGCCACAGATCATACCAATGCATCTTGCAGTCTTCCTCCCTCTTGTCTCAATTGCAGTGAATCTCGTCCTTTTTCATGCCATGTCAAGTCTATTATAATGAACGAGAAATCTGTTATCTCAAGGAGAGTGAAGGCCGTACTTACGCTATGGCTGTCTTCCAGCTCCGCCTTCAGGGAAAACTCCCTCATGTTCCTTATTCTCGGGTAGCCCTTGACGGTCCTCCCACCCACCAACTCCTCTGCGGCCATGTCTTCCGGGGGCACCCCTGTTTCTAATTCTTTTGCAGTTTTATCCTCTGAAACTCCTACCTCTGCACCTCTTCCTACTTCTGCTTCATCTCGCTCACTACTTTCTCAGTCTACGAGATCTCGAAGCCTACACCTTCTTTGTGTCTATCACCTGTGCAGTTGAATCTACCTACTACCTCGGCGCCTGGTTCTTGCCCCCCTTTCTAGCTCTCGCACGTAGGTGGAGGTATTCCCCCCACTCATGTAGGCCCCTCTTCTCCTGTTCCCTCACCCCCCTGGTCTTCCCTTCCTTCCTCTCCTGTTACATTACAGGACTCTTCTGCCCCTGCCGACGCATCTCTCCAGGTTCATACTCCCTGCCCCTCTCAGACCTCCATAGTTGCTCCGGTCTCTACTTGCTCTACCTCATCTGTCTCTGAAATCGTGGTATCTGCATCTTCCTTATCCGCTGAGATGCTTAACACTATCTCCAGTTATATTACGGAGACGAAACCCTAGATGGACACCGACGCGCCTCCTTTTACCCTTTCTTTTTCACAGCCCTCCTTCACAGTATTCTGATTCCTCCTTGCTTACATACTTACTGTTGCCCCCACACATTGACTTGATTGATCCTAATAGCTATAGATTTTATCACTTCGTATTGTTGACATTCCTATTTTTGTAAATAATGTCTTATTTACGTTGGAATATTTGTGGCCTCGGGTAATCGGGGAGACTCCAAGTGTTACTCTCCCAGTTTTCCCTGATATATGTTGTTACAAGAGCCCAAAATTCATTCAGCTGTTATTCGTCCTGTTTTGGGCCATGTGCTGTTACATTCTTCTGATCCTTTTCCTGATGAATCATTTAATGAGAGCACGCTTCTTCTACACATTGATATGCTGTATCGACAAGTTTTTGTTCGTTCTATGCTGCAGCTCGTATTTAGTTACACAGATGGTATACAGTTTGCTCTCTCTATCTTTCCCCCTCCTGTGCATTCTGTATCTTGGATATTGTATTTTTGATCTCTTCTCTACTGCCGCCCATCTTGTTGGGTGATTTTAACACCCATCATCATCTGTGGGGAGGGTCCCACTGTGGCATTGGAGAGAAGGAGTATAAGAGTGAATGTTTTCAGATATTTGGGAGTTGATTTGTTAGCAGATGGGTTTTTGAAGGATGAGATTAACCATAGAATTGATGATGGAAAAAAGGTGAGTAGTGCATTGAGGTATCTGTGGAGACCAAAAAAACGTTATCCATGGAGGCAAAGAAGGGAATGTTTGAAAGTATAGTGGTACCAACAAACCTATATGGGTGTGAAGCTTGGGTTGCAAATGCTGCAGTGAGGAGGTGGCTGGAGACAGTGGAAATGTCATGTCTAAGGGCAATGTGTGGTGTAAATGTTATGCAGAGAATTCGGAGTGTGGAAATTAGGAGGAGGTGCGGAGTTACTAAAAGTATCAGTCAGAGGTCTTGAAGAGGGGTTGTTGAGGTGGTTTGGTCATTTAGAGAGAATGGATCAAAGTAGAATGACTTGGAGAGTGTGTAAATCTATAAGGGAAGGAAGGTAGAGCAGGGGTCGTCCTAGAAAAGATTGGAGGGAGGGGGTAAAGGAGGTTTTGTGAGCGAGGGGCTTCGACTTCTAGCAAGCATGTGTGTGTGTGTGTTTTAGATAGGGGTGAATGGAGACCAATGGTTTTTGGGACCTGACGAGCTGTTGGAGTGTGAGCTGGGTAAAATTTAGTGAAGGGATTCAGGGAAACCAGTTATTTTTATATAGCCGGACTAAGGTACTGGAAATGGGAAGTACAGTGCCTGCACTTTAAAGGAGGGGTTTGGGATATTGGCAGTTTGGAGGGATATGTTATATATCTATATATGCTTCTAAACTATTGTATCTGGGCACCTCTGCAAGGACAGTGATTATGTGTGATTATGGGGGAGATTTTCTATCTTTTTGGGTCACCCTGCCTCAGTGAAAGACAGCCGACTTGCTGAAAAAAAAAAAGTACACAAGTATAACTATCAAGAGTGTATATAAAACATGAAATAACTTTAAAACACTTGAAATTTTGGAAGGTTTCCAGACATAATGGAGAGAGCCAGTGTTCACGGAGAATGTAAGCAAACCTGGTGGGACACTGACTGTATTAGAAAGTCAGGTGGGGGAGCCGTGTAGCAAGTTTTGGTCATTATTTGAAATGTCCACATTAGCGGAACTACGTAAAGCAAAACGCCATAAAATGGGGCCCTACTGTAAATATTTTCCTCTTCAACGGGGGCTCCTTGGCGTGGTGAAGAGGCTCTTGGTCTGAGGAATTAGACCTGTCGGTCTCCTTCCTCAGACCGAACCTGATTACCCCCCAATCCCCCGTTCCCTATCCCATCCTCCCCTTTTTCCTTTCCTCCTCCTCCCCACCCCTCCCTTTTGCCCTTCCTTTTTGGCCTTTGGGATTTTTTTTTTTTTCCCCACAGGCACACTAGTTCCTAGGTAGGCGAAAGGGTACCGGGGTCCATCCCATTCCGTTGAGGTTCTTGGCGGTGGCGTAGTTTGCCGTGGAATCTGGATTGCCTGGGGATGTCCCGATCCCTCTCCGGTATCCCGGAGGGTGGCTTTGGGTGTCTCTCGGGCGACGGGTGTATCTCTGGAAGCCACCTTTCGGATTCCGGGGGTGGTGGCCGAAGGAGGTATGCTTTGTGGCGGATTTCCGGCCGCCCTCTCTTTTGTCCACCGAGGTAGCTCGGCAGATGTGAGGTTGCTATCCCAGATTGCCGGTTTACTGGCATGATGGGTAGGGTATGGCACTGGTTCCATGCTGCATCAGCGCTACTTGCGGTGCTAAGGTCCTCTTGGGCGCGGAGGGAGATTTCTGGCCTTTTCATTCCTCCTAGGAACTATCCCTCCCCGGTCCCCCCCCCCCCCCATTTTTTTTTTCTTTTTTTTTTTTTAAAACAGAAAGAAAGAAAGTAACCTAACCATGGCAGCCCTAGTCCATGAACCTGCTACCCCCGGGCCCCTTCTTGATACCGCACCCCATTCTGACCCCGCCTCGTCTTTGGACCACTCTTCGGACACTCCTCATGCCTCTGTACCTCTTGCTGGTGCTGTTTCCTCACCCGCTTCAGGTACTGAGGCCTCAATTGACTCCTTCGATTTATCTGACCTTCGCTCTCCAGCCTCTCCCTCTACGGTGCGGCAATTTTCGAATCGCCGGCCCGTTCCACGTCGGACCAACTTAGGTCCCACGCCTAAACGACAACGACAATTACCTGCTGATGATACTTCTCCACCTTCTTGTTCTTCTCAGAAAAGATCGACACGTCCTTCACTACCTTTCCACGCTCAGTTTCAGACTGCACAATGGACTAAATTCTTCACTTTACGACCGACTTCCTCTACTACCTATCTTTCTGACCACAGTATTGGCAAGGCACTCCTATGCCATGTTGGTAAAGATATTTCTTTTCATGCTCTTAAGAACGGTACTCGCATCGTCACCGTACAGAATGCTACCCAGGCTCATGAGCTTTCTCGTCTTTCCCATATCGATACTGTTCCTGTAACTATTGAAAAGCATCATTCCCTCAATTCTTGTAGTGGTACAGTCTTTCTGCCCCATACCATAGTTCAACAAAATTTCCAGACATGTGGCACTGACATTCTAGAACAGCTGGAACTCCAAGATCTCCCAATCCTCAAGGTAGATACTTATGTTCTTCCTGCCTGCAGGCGGAGACGATACCCTAGCAATGTGGCTCGTTTAACTTTTGACAGCCGTGAACTCGCATCCTCAGTTTATGTAGCAGGACATCGGTTACAAGTTCGAAAGGTGATCCCTACACCGCAACAGTGTAGAAATTGCTGGCGATTTGGCCATCCAGCGAAATATTGCAGATCTATCGCCGAATGCCCAGTCTGTGGTGCCGATGACCATTCTAATACGTCTTGCAGTCGACCTCCCTCTTGCCTTAATTGTCATGAGGCTCGCCCTTCGTACTCTCGCCGTTGTCAAGTCTACTTAAACGAGCGGGAAATCCGTTACCTCAAAGAGGCAGAAGGTCTCCCTTATGCCATGGCAGTTTCTCATCTCCGCCTCCAAGGGAGACTACCTCGTGTTTCTTATTCCCGTGTTTCAAAACGTCCCCCCCCACTTCTGGTATCCCATCTTCTGCACCCACCTCTGTGGTTACCTCTCCCATAGTCACTCCTGTAGCTAATTCTTTTGCTGTCCTCGGCTCAGACGTCCCTACTTCAACGTCTCAGTCTGATCTTGCTTCTTCGTGTTCTCTCTCACAAGCCTCAGTAGCGACGAGATCTCGTATGACACCTCCTCCCAATCGTCCCTCTACTTCTCAAAAGTCAAAAAAAAAGTCCGTTAACACCTCCTACCCATCTTCCACCTCCTCATTTTCCCTTCCCTGTCTCTGTACCTGGTTCTCCCCCTCTCACTGGCTCTGTTACAAGTGTAGAGGTTCACCCTCCTCCTCGTACTGTACCTTCCTCCCCTGTTCCCTCCCAAGTTTCTTCCTCTTCTGCCACCTCCCAGGTTTCTGCCTCTTCTGTCCCCTTCCATGCTTCTCCAGTTCCCTCCACCCTTTCGCGTCCCCCCCCCTACCTTGGTACAGTCCATTACAGTTCCAATCTTTACTCATCCTCCCCCTACCATTTCCAATATTGTCTCCCATACAACGTCTCTGAATTCTGAAACACTTGAAGCAATCTCTGAATATATTGCAGAGACCAAACCATCAATGGACACTGATCCACCCTCCGCTCCTTCTCTCTCCTCTACTCCATCTGCGCAACTCCTTTCTTCACAGCGCACCGTTCCTTCGCTGCTTGAACGTTTTCCACTGCCTCCGCATGTGGACTTTTCTAACCCCTCTAGTCCGTAGGAACCCTTACCTGCGGATTTCAGGTATCTTTATCATTGCCAATCATGGCCTATTTACAGTGGAATATACGCGGCCTCAGGGGTATTCGGGGTGAGCTTCAGATGTTACTCTCCCAGTTTTCCCCTGTTGGTGTTTGCTTACAGGAACCAAAATTACACTCTGCTGTTATCTCTCCCATCTCAGGCTATAATTTATTGTATTCTTCAGATCCTTTTCCTGATGGGACTTTTAATGAAAGTGCCCTTCTTCTACGCACTGATATTCCATACCATCAGCTATTTGTTCATACTTCGCTGCATTACACAGCAGCCCGTATCTACTTGCATAGGTGGTATACACTCGGCTCTTTATATCTCTCTCCTTCTCGGGCATTGTCTATTCCAGATATTGCCTTTTTTGTTTCGTCATTACCACCACCTGTTCTGTTACTTGGTGATTTTAATGCCCACCATTTCCTCTGGGGGGGGGGGTCTCACTGTGATTCCCGTGGCATTCAGTTAGAGGCTTTTCTTGCCACCCACCCCCTCCATGTTTTAAATACAGGTACTCACACTCATTTTGATCCTCGGACTCACACTCTCTCTTGCATTGATCTCTCAGTCTGCTCTTCCTCCGCCGCATTAGACTTCACTTGGTCTGTTCTTCCGGACTTACATGACAGCAATCATTTCCCAATCATTCTTACTTCCCCTTCATATTCACCACCTCTTCGCATCCCACGCTGGCAATTTGATCAGGCAAATTGGAACCTTTACTCACACCTAACTGTTTTTAGAGAGGTTCCTCCTTCGTCCTCCATCGATGAGCTTTTACACCTCTTCTCGTCCTCCGTTTTAACCGCAGCTTCTCATTCTATACCCCAAACTTCGGGCAGGCATTCTCAGAAATGCGTGCCTTGGTGGTCTCCTGCTTGTGCTCGTGCAGTATGTTTGAAACGCACTGCATGGGGCAGGTACCGGTACAATAGAACCACAGAGAGGCTTCTTGATTTTAAGCAGAAGCGTGCGATCACTCGCCGTGTCATCCATGACGCTAAACGCACTTGCTGGCGAGATTATGTCTCCACCATCACCTCTGCTTCCTCTATGAGTGCAGCCCTGAAAAAAGTACGAAAACTGAGTGGTTAAATATTCTCCTGACCCGGCTCCTGTTCTGCGGGTTGCCGGTGTTGATATAGCAAACCCACTAGATGTTGCCAATAAAAATTGGCAATCATCTGGTCCGTATTTCTCAGGGACTCCATCTTTTCCCTCATTTTTTTACTCAAAGTCTGCCAGAGAGTTAGCACCCTTGGACTTTTTTTCTCTCAGAAAAGAACAGTAAATGTGCCTTTTACATTTCAAAAAACGGGAGGCAACACTCTCAGCTTGCCGATCATCGGCAGCTGGGCCCGACGACATTCATTTTTCAAAATGCTACAACATTTACTTTCAGTCAGCCCTTGCAGTCCTATTTACGCCTTTACAATCTTATTGGTCACAAGTTCTTCCACAGCTGTGGAAATCCCCCAAATTGTTCTCCCTTTCTGCAACCAGGCACTACGGGACATGAAACCTCCCACTATCGTCCCATTGCTCTTACCAGTGCAGTTTGCAAAGTGTTTGGAACGCCTAGTAAATAGACGTTTAGTGTGGTATTTTAGAGACACACAACAGTCTCTCCACTCGTAAATATGGTTTTTCGTAAGGGACGTTCTACATAGACCCCTTACTACGCTTGGATACGTATGTTCGTAATGCCTTTGCGAATAACCACTCAGTTATTGCCATATTTTTTGACCTTGAGAAGCATATGACACAACTTGGAGGTATAATATTTTAGCCCAAGCCCCCACTCCTTAGCCTTCGAGGCAATCCCCCACCCTTTCCTTAAGAACTTTTTAACTGACAGGCATTTCCGTGTTTGGGTTAATAATGTGCTCTCCCCGGACTTATCCAAGCTGAAGGTGTCCCCAGGGATGTTTTTCTGAGCACAACACTTTTTCTCCTTGCTTTTAAATGATTTGGCCTCTAGTCTTCCATCAAATATTTGGTCATCACTCTATGTTGATGACTTCGCTATTGCCTTTTGCAGGCGCTGACTGTCACCTCCTTACAGTTTCTCTCCAGCATGCAGTCGACCGTGTTTCCAATTGGTCCACCACACGTGGGTTTAAATTTCCAAAGCACTAAAACCCACCAAATCACTTTCACTAGACGCTCTGTCATCTCCGATCATCCTTTGTCCCTCTATGGTCCCGTATCCTGAACGTGATACAGTCAATTTTTCTGGCCTCCTCTTTGATCGTAGGTTATCCTGGAAACCTCACATTACCTCTCTGAAGGCAACTTGTCACAGCCGGCTGAACCTTCTTAAAACCCTTGCTCATCTTTCATGGGGAGCTGATCGTCGAACCCTCCTTCGCCTACATTCCACCCTTGTCTTATCGAAACTTGATTATGGTCCCCAGATCTATTCAGCGGCATCTCCTGCTACTCTCTCTAGCCTTAACCCCATTCATCACCAAGGATTACGTTTATGCTTGGTGCTTTTCGCTCTTTCCCCTGTCGAGAGCCTCTATGCAGAAGCGAACATTCCATCCTTATTCGATCGCCGTGATGCCCATTGCCTTTGCTAATATGTACGCTCTCATGATCTCCGCAATCCTTCCATTTATAGAATGGTCACTGATATTATTTGACATTCTTATTTGTTCCCCGGGCCCCTGTTTACTCCATCCCTTCTCTTTTGGGCCTTCATTCGCTCGTCTTCTCTTCAATTACCACCTTTCTATGTACATGTAGCATCTCACTTTTCCCTAACCCCCCTGGGAAGTTCCAGCTGTTTGAGTCTGTTCTTTCCTTCTCCCTTGCTCGAAAGCCCAACTGCCCTATGGTCGCTTCCCGCTCTCTTTTTCTTGACCACTTTCACTCTCATTCTCATGCCATTGCTGTGTAAAACAGATGGCTCTAAGTCTTCTGACGGCGTAGGATTCGCAGCAGTTTTTTCCGGACAGCGTCGTAACAAGGGCATTTACTATCTTCGGCTAGTATTTTTACTGCTAAATTGTATGCCATCCTTACAGCACTTATCCGTATTCCCATCTATGCCTGTTTTCATCATTTGTGGTTGTCTCAGACTCCTTAGTGCTTTACAGGCTATACAGAAATTTGATACACCTCACCCTTAGTCCTCCGTATCCAACTTTGGCTACGCCGCATCTTTACCAACATAAAGATATTGTTTTTTGTTATGTCCCTGGTCATGTTGACGTACAGGGCAATGAACAGGCAGACACTGCTGCGCGGTCAGCATACATGACCTACCATTTTTCATGTAGAGGTATTCCATTTACGGACTTTTTTTGCTGCAATATCTTCCCAACTTCACACCCGTTGGCAACAACTTTGGTCTACTATGCTCGGCAACAAACTTAAAATCTATTAAACCGAGTATTGGTTACTGGCCGTCTTTTTATCACCAGGGGTCGAGGTTGGGAGACTACTCTCTCCCGTCTTCGCATTGGCCATACCTCTTACTCATGGATATCTCTTGGAGAGGGCCCTGCTCCTCTCTGTGAAAAATTGCCAAGTTCCATTATCAGTGGGCCACATTCTTTTGGACTGCCCCTTTTATCAACAAAGCACGCAGAATTTACCTCCGTCGTCTCTTCGCTCTGCTGCTCTCTCTTTACCTTCCCTTCTTGCTGATGGACCCCCCTTTTTTCATCCAGACTCTCTCATTGACTTTTTGACAACAACTGACTTACTTCACAAATTCTGATACCTTCAGCCCTTTCTACTTCAATCTCTTGCTACCCTCTACCCCGTACTATCCCCTCCCCCGCTGTTTTCTGTAACCTACTGATCATCCCTCCTCCCTTCTGCCATCCAATACCCTCGTTTCCCTTCCCTACCCTGCAGCGCTGTATAGCCCTTGTGGCTTAGCGCTTCTTTTTGATTATAATAAAAATAATGTAAATTTTTTGCCTTGGCGGGTAAGGTTTTGGGGACTTCAAGAGCACATCATGTCACATCTCTAGGATGCGATGTATTCTGGCAGTCGGCTAAGTAAGGGCTGCATCTTGGTGAATGCAACACTACATCCACGTGCTTTTTAACTAATACTTGCCAACAGGTATGGGTATTTTGTATAAATTAAGCATTGAAAGTACATGTATAATTTTGGAAAACATTAGTTATGAAAATGCTGTCTAGTGGCTATGACTTATTCTTAATAAAAAATTGTGGCAACCTGGTAGGTACTGCTTGTGATCCTGCAAGCGATTGTAATACCCCCCCATCCCCCCTTCCCCATTTTTAAGGTTGTTTAATTACTATAAAGTGGTATTGCCAAAGACTTATGTTCCCAGATTCACACCTCTGTAGATAAACTCAGATCATCCTAAGATTCACCATTCATATTTATGATTGAACAGTTATTAATATAAAAAAAAAGTCAGAGGCTTCTCAATATGTTTTGTAAAGGTTCATTTCATCAAAACATGTACTTGTAAACTGTCCAACATTTATAAATTTTTTTTTTTTGTTAGGGGCTGTCTTGAATACCAGTAGTATTCTAGCCTGGAGAAAAAAGGGGACTTGCAGTATAATCATTGGCTCATCATCCCTTATTGTGAACAAGTCATTATCTAGCCTTTAACTTTCTTTTTTGTAGCAGCAGTAATATGGTTATGATTCCTGAGTGAGAAACCTGACATCACTCCCAACTCCCCATGAAGCATTCACTCTGTTGAATGTTTGGAGTTTCTTAGATATGAGAGAATGGGTCTATGCAGTGAGTTTTCCCACTGCATAAAAAAAAATGTGCAAGAGATGCATGATGGGAAAAGCAAAACTTATCTTGTGTTTGGTTTAAAATAGCAACTGAGTTATTTTCTATGATGGTTTTTTAGCGTTTTTGGTATTTGATACTTCGAAATAGAGATGAATTTGGTTGGTTTCAGGATGAAGTAGCTTAATTAGGCTAAAAAGCAGTGGTAATATTAGATTTTTGGGCAATTTTTATTTTTTCTGAGGGTGAGTAAGGCTTCCTACACTCCCTGGGCCTCTTTAAGGGGGGGACATTTTGTTGTGGTGAAGAGGCTGTTGGTCTGAGGAATTAGACGTTTGGTCTTCCTCAGATCGAACCTAATTTACCCCCAATCTCCTCTTCCTTATCCCATCCCCCCTTTTTTTTTTTCCCTCTCCTCATCCCTCCCCTTATCCTATCCCATTTGTAGCCTCTGGGGTCCTCCCCTCTGGCATTACGGTTTCTAGGTAGGGGGAAGTGTGTAGGAGTTCATCCCGCTCCATTAGGTTCCTCGGGTGTGGGTATAGTTTGCTGTGGAATCTGGATTGTCTAGAGGCACCCTGCTCCCTTTCCGGATTTCCAGGAAGTGAGCGGGGTGGGCCTACAGATGATGGGTGTATCTCCCAAAGGCTGATTGTCAGTTCTGGGGGGTGCAGCCAAAGGAGGTATGCCTTGTGGTGGATTTCCAACTGCCCCCTCTTTTGGGCCACCGAGGTGGCTTGGTAGATGTGAGGTTGCTAATCCGGAGCGCTGGTTTACTGGCATGAAGGGTGGGGTATGGCACGGGTTCCATGCTGCTTCTGCACTACTTACAGGTTCGAGGTCCTCTTGCGTGAGGGGGGGGAACTTTCAGCCCTTTCATGCTTCCTAGTGACTGTCCCTGCTGTCCCCTTTTTTTTTAACAAGAAAGAAGTACCACTATCATGGAGTCTTCATTCTCTGATAAACCCTCCTTCCCCCAGGCCACTTTCTGTTCCCACATCCTGTTTTGACCCGGCTTCATTATTGGCCATTCTCTAGACTTGCCATACCTCTGTACCTTCCGCTTGTGACGCTTCGTCACCTGCTCTAGGTGATGGGGCTCCGCCCCTTTCTGTTTTGTGCCTCTATCTCTTGCATGCCTTTAATTATGTGTCCGGCCCTTCCCCGAATACGGTACGACAAATTTTCGGATCGCCCACCTACCTCAGGTTGGGCCGCTGGCAGTACTACACTTTAAAAATTCCAGACCAATTTGGTGACGGTGGTTCTTTGAGTCTGCTCATTCCACCCAAAAAAAGACCTACGCGACACCCACTTCCTTTATGCACCATGTTTACAAGTAACAGTGGACTAAATTCTTTTCCCTGCAACCAACTCTCCAACTGATTATCTTTCTGACCATAGTACATGTATTGGCAAAGCTCTTTTAGGACATGTTGGCCAAAATAAATCCTTTCACACTCTTTGAAGCGGTGCGCTCATCGTTACAAACTGGTTGTCTCCCACTGAGGCAGGGTGACCCAAAAAAGACAAATACTTTCACCCTGATTCATTCGCATATGCTCGCTGTCTTTGCAGAGATGCCCACATGAGTTTACATGTCACTCAAACTGCCAATATCTCAAAAACCCCTCCTTTAACCCTTAAACTGTCCAAGCAGTTCTACGTTCACATGCGTAGTGCTCCAAAAGTAGATCTACATTTTTTTACATATTTTCAAACAAAAAAAAAAAGTAGATCCAAGTTTTTTACGTGTTTTCAAATGTAAAAAAAAAGATGATCTACTTTTTTTTTTTTTTACATACTTTCAAATGTTGAAAAAACGTAGATCTACATTTGGACAGTTTAAGGGTTTAAAGTGCAGGCATTGTGTTCCCACCTTCAGGACTCGAGTCCGGCTAACCAGTTTTTTTTGAATCCCTTCACAAAATATTAACCTGCTTACACTCCAACAGCTAATCAGGTCCCAAAAACCATTCGTCTCCATTCACTCCCATCTAACACGCTCGCATGCCTGCTGCATGTCCAAAACAGAAGGTATACTAACAAAAATAGCTAAGAAATTTGGGCAAATGGAGCAATGGAATAGACTGAAAATAGGACTTGGTGAGCAAAATCGCCACTGTAAATTTGCACCCCCTGCTAGCTTTGCTCCTGGGGCAATTCCATAAGTTTTTTTGATTAAGTTCATACTTTTGACTTCATTACCTGCAGAGAAAGATTGCATCATTTCTGAAGGATCTTTTTTTTTTTTAAGTGCTTACAGGAATGAATATTTGGGTGTCTAAATAGTGAAAGGGTTAAGAATAGTTCATTCATTGAGAAAGGGCTATAGTGTATCCTTGGAGCTACACTTTAAGTTCTCTTTCTACATTAGATATCCTTGTTAGATATACATTGTCCACAAATGAAAGATATTTTTACCAATTTTAAATGCTATTCCCCTGGTAGGGATTTATTTATTTTTTTAAATTTTCTCTTGCAAAACATTTAAGATGGATTTTTTCTGCTAATTTAGTTACATTATGAAAATGTATTATTATTAATGAACTAAACTTGATTTTTTTTTTTTTTCAGGCTTTGAAGGAAAGAAACTGGAAATGCAGCTTATAAAAAGAAAGATTTCAAAACTGCATTAGAGCATTATGATAAAGCTATAGAATAGATCCTACTGAAATGACTTACCTTAACAATAAAGCTGGTAAGATCTTGGGATAAAGAAATTGCTTACTACTACTACTTTGTAACTTAATGAAATGCTCCTGAAAATAGTGCTTACATAGTTTTTAAATTCTTTCTATTTTGGCATTGGGAAAAGGTTAACCTTGAGAGCAATGTGTGGTGTTTTAAACATGCAAAGAATTTGGAGAGAAAAAATTTGAAAGGCATCACGGGGTGACAAGAGTATAATTCGAGGAGCTGAGGTGGTTTGGGCATATAGAGAGTATGGGCAAGGATAGGATGACAGTGTGTCAGTCTGGGGGCAGAAAGTAGAAGGGAAGGAGCACAAGAGGCTTTGAGTTTTAGGGGCTTAACCCTTTGACTGTTTTGGTCGTATATATACATATCTTATGAGGTACCGTGTTTGACGTATATACACCTGCCATCCGACTTACGACCAAGTTTCGGTTCCGAGAAACCGGTCGTAAGTTTAAATGGACGTAAGTTGAACTTTACTACTGAATATCAACGTAACATTTTTGTAATGACCTTATTTTTATTGTTTTATTTTGGTATTTCATGTTTTACTTTTTCTTTTTATGCTGTTAGTACTGTATTTTATACTGTAAGGTTTTTGGATAAACACTTGTTTATTTCCCAGAAATTTGGCATAAAAAACCGGTCGTAAGTCGAGTCGTTTTTATTCGAGCAGGTTGTAAGTCAGATGGTAGGTGTATACTCATAAATTCTAGCGGCTTCAAATCAAGCAGGAGAAATCTGGTAGGCTCACATGTGAGAGAAAATGGGTCCTGTGTGGTCAGTGTGCACCATATAAAAAAAATCCCGGAGCGGCAGCGCATAATGAGAAAAAAACAACTCCGACTGCTTCTTTTAACCCTTTCAGGGTCCCAGGCCCAAAACGGAGTCACGCACCAGTGTCAAAAATTTAAAAAAAAAAATTGTTATTTTTTCTTATGAAATCGTAGAGAATCTTTTTTTGAAGGTAATAAACAAAAAGTACGAAATTTGGTGGAAAATTGATGAATTATGCTCTCGCGAATTTTTATGTGTCAGCGACATTTACGAATCGGCGATTTTGCCGACTTTGACTCCCATTTTAGGCCCAATTACATATTCCAATCAACCAAATTCTTAGTGTTTCACTAGTATTACTTCTATTCTATCGATTGAGCACAAGAAATCGCCAAGTCAACTGTTTCAACTACAAAATAAAGTGATCGGAAATTGGGTTAAATTTTGGGCAATTTAACACAAAGTTCAAAATATTCCAATTTCAAAATTTGGGTCCAGAATAAACAATGTAGGCATTCCTGGCACTAAACTAACGTTTCCTTGTTCATTTGTTATGTTTTGAGGCTTTAAAAAATTTAAAATTTCCTTTTGATTTTTTATTCACACCAAAAAAAAGAAGATTTACTGTTATGCAATACTGTAATAATTTTATAAATATCATCACCATATTTGTGAATGTATATTAGACCCACCAGCTGACGTGTATTAGACGTGTGAGGTCATTTGTTTACTCTGGAATATCGGCAAAAATTTAACTTTTCCCGCTACTTTGAGCTCATTTCAAGCCTTTTCCAGTGCAAAACCAATCAAAAATCATCTCTTTTTCGTAATACGTTTCCATTCTATAAAATGAACCAAAAAAATCGCAAATACAACTATAAAAAACTCGAAAAAAACTCAATTTGTGTTTTAATCAAAAAAATCATGATTTAATTTTTTTTCTCTCGTTATACCGGTGTGCAGGATCGTTTTTTTTGGGGTGCACAAAAACCACATAGATTATTCTCTTATTCGGGGCCCAAAGTCCCACTACTTTTATCAGAGTGAGCTGGCCCCGGCGTAACTACGGTTTGGACCCTGAACTTAAACCGTAGTTCTACGGGAGGGACCCAAAAAGGGAAATTAAAATCCCGACTTTGTGGCTTTTTTTTTATACATTTTATGGTTGTTTTCCTTTTTCTTGGTCCATTTGATGAAAATGGAAAAAATTTATAAAATAAGGTGATTTTGATTTTTTTTCTTGTAAAAAAAACCTGGAAAGGGAGCCAAGTGGGGAAAGTTTGATTTTTGCCGTGTTCAAAAATAAACAAATGATCATTGTCCAATAAATGTCCAACGCCTTCTAATTGCAGTCATAAGGGTTGACATTTTTTTGTTCAATTATTACAGTATTGCAGTAGTCCAAAACAGAAATATTCTATTTTTGTTTGAATAAAAATTAAAAAATAGAAAGCAAGAGTAAACGGGGGGCCCTGGAGATGATGATTTAGAGCAGGAATGTCTGCATTTTTCTTTCTGGACCTTTTTTAAAAATTTGCATATTTTTTAATTTTTGTGAAATTGGCCAAATTGCAAATTTCTGACCACGTTATTAGGTAGTTGAAATCGGTAAATGGGCATTTCTTGTATCACTCGATAAAAAAAAGGGAGTTCTAAAGAAATAGCCAGTTAGGTCGACTGAACAAGGGAAATTAGCCAAAAATAGGGCTAAAAAGGGGGCGAAACCCGCCGTTTTTAAAAAACCCGTGAGGCCCAAAATTACGAGGGTAAGTCCGGGCGTTGTCCATTTTTTTTTTTTTTTTTTTTTTTTTTTTGCGCACACCAAACACCTCAGGTTTGGGGGGGTTGCGACAGTAAAGGGGGTTAACCTAATCCAAAGATTTTGGGGAGGGGGGGGGTGCGTGACACTTTCCTATTTGTAGTTGCAAGGTCGAGAAATATCCTGGCCCCCCTCTTTTACTGATTGCTACAAGGTCCTCTCCTCCCCCCGTCCATGACTTTATCTTTCCTATCTTTTAAAAATTCTTATTCTTATTCTTATTTTTTTTTTTTTTCCTGTTTGGGGGTGAGCAGGGTAATATTTAGTGGGGATTCAGGGAAACCCTTTATTTTCATAAAACGGACTTGAGTCCTGGAAATGGGAAGTACAATGCCTGCACTTTAAAGGAGGGGTTTTGGGGTTTGGCATTTGGAGGGATTGTTGTGTATCTAACGTATATGCTTCTAACTTTTTATTTAGCACCCGCAAAAGCGGGATAATTTTGTGAGTGGGGTGAAAGTGTTTTTAAAGATATGAAAGTATTTTCTTTTTGGGGATTTTCTTTCTTTTTTTGGGTCACCCTGCCCCCGGTGGGAGATAACCCACTTGTTAAAAAAAAAAAAAAAATCTTAAAAATATGTAGGTTTCTTTTTTAAGGGGGCTCCCTTGGGGCGGGAAAAGGGGTCTTGGGCTGAGGAATTAGCCTTTTTTTTCTCCTGCCCCGACCAACCTAATTACCCTCCCCTTTCCCCCCCCTTTCCGATCCCCTCCTTCCATTTTCCTTTCCTTCCCTCCTCTTCCCCCCCTCCCCATTTCCCTTCTTTTTTTCATCTCTGGGGTTCTTTCCCACGGGACCTATTCCAGGTTGGGGAAGGGGATGGGGGCCATCCCATTCCCTTAGTCCTTGGGGGTGGTGGGTTTTTCCATTTAAAAAACTGAAACACCCGGGGGGGTTCGATCCCCCTCCGGGCCCCAGGGGGGGCCAAGAATGTCTGATTGTTTATTCTGGCCCTATTTTGAAATTGGCATCTTTTCAAATTGTGTAAAATTGGCCAAATTACCAATTTCTGACTACTTTACTGGAAAAGTTGAAGTCAGTAAATGGGCAGTTTCTTGTACTGAATTAAATAGAAAAAAATGGAGTTTTGGGGTGATGGGTGTATCTCTGGAGGCTGCCGGTGGGATTCCAGGGGGGGGTGGCCAAATTAGGTATGCTTTGGGGCGGGTGTCCGGCCGCCCTCTTTTGTCCACCAAGGTGGCTCAGCGGATGTGAGTTGCTATCCTGGATTGCTGTTTTACTGGCATGAAGATTAGGGTATGGCACAGGTTCCATGCCGCATCTGTGCTACTTGCAGTGCTGGGGTCCTCTTGGGTGTGGAGGGTATCTACGGCCCTTTTTTGCCTCCTAGGAGTTATTCCTCCACTTTCCTCCCCCCCTCCCCCACCTTTTTTTTTTTCTACAAAACAAGAAAAGTGATGTAACCGGGAGTCCCAGATCCATGAACCTGCTTCCCCTGGCCCCCATACTGATACCGAAACCATGTTCCGACCTGCCTCGTTATTTGAACCACGCTTTGGAGACTCCTAATGCTCCTGTACCTCTTGCTGGTGTTTCATCACCCTCTTCAGGTACCAGGTTTTGACGACTCCTTCGCTGCATCTGACCTCTCGCTCTTTTTTGGGACTATACTTCCACTTTTTCCCGCTCTAACGGGGGCGGCAATTTTTGGATCCCCCTGCCTGAAATCACATCAGACTCACTCCTAAACCCCCAAGCCCATTACCTGATGATACTTCGCTACCTTCTCATTCTTCTCAGAAACAACCGGCACGAACTTGTTCCCTTTACACACTATGTTTCAAAATACACAATGGACTAAGTTTTTTAGTCTACAGCTGACTTCCCTCTACTTTCTGACAATAGTATTGGCAAGGTGCTCCTATACCATGTTGGAGATATATATCCTTCATGCCCCCCAAAGTGGTACACGCATCATTACTGTCCAGAATGCTAACCCAAGCTCAGCCCTTTTCTCCTTACAACTATCAATATTATTCCTGTAATTACTATTGAAACTTTATTCCCTCATTCTTGTAGTGGTACTGTCATTCTAAACCCCATACCATTGTCCAACAGAATTTCCAGACATATGGCAATGACATTCTGGAAACAGCTAGAACTCCAATACCTCCCAATCCTCAAAGTAGACACTACCTTCAGATTTCTTGTATCTTTTTCTTTGGAAATCATGGCTTATTTACAGTGGAATAAACCACGGCCTCAGAGGTAACCGGGAGGAGCTCCAGGTGTTGCTCTCTGTTTTCCCGTCTGTGTTTGTTTACAAGAACCCAAATTACACTCTGCTGTTATCCATCCCATCTCAGGCTATGATTTATTATATTCATCAGGTCCTTTTCCCCCAAAGGAACCTTTAGTGAAAAACGCACTTCTTATATGCACCAATATTCCATACCGTCAGCTCTTTGTTCATACTTCGCTGCATTACACTGCAGCCCATATCCACTTGAATAAGTGGTATACAAAACTGCTCTTTGTATCTCTCTCCTTAGACATTAACTATCCCAGATGTTGCATTTCTGGTTTCTTCCTTAAACCACCAATTCTGTTGGGAGTTTTAACCCTATAAGGGTTTCGGACGGGCTAGTACGGCTTACGCACCAGGGTTTTTGACGTACTAGTATGCCTAAAAATTTTAGCGCCCTCAAATCTAGTGAGAGAAAGTTTGGGAGGCCTACATATGAAAGAATGAGTCTATGTGGTCAGTGTGCGCAGTATAAAAAAATCCTGCAGCACAGTGTGCGTAATGAGAAAAAAAAACTTTGACCGTGTTTTTGGATTAAAACAGTGACTGCTTTGTATGTTCATATGGTATTTATTGTTGTATTCTAGTTTTCCTGGTCTCATTTTATAGAATGGAAGACATAATACAGAAAGTGAGATGATTTTGACTGGTTTTACAATGAAAAGTACCTTGAAATTGAGCTCAAAGTAGCAGAAATGTTCGATTTTTACCAAAGTTCAAAGTAAACAAATCATGCTAACGTCCAATACACGTCAACTGGTGAGTCTAATATTCTTTCACAAGTGCACTGATATTATTTATACCATTTCTACACTAATGCAGTAGTCTGCATAACAGTAAATCTTCTATTTTTTGTAAGAATAAAAATTCAAAGTGGAAAGCAAAAGAATATAAGAGGGGCATAGGGATGTGACTAATGAACAGAGGAAATGTTATTTTAGTGCCAGGAATGTCTCTTGTTTATTCTGGACCCTATTTGGAAATTGGCATCTTTGAAATTTGTGTGAAATTGGCAAAATTGCTAAATTCTGACCATTGTATTGGATAGTTGAAATCAGTAAACGGTGGTTTCTTGTACTCATTCGATAGAAAAAATGGAGTTCTAGCAAAATAGTTTATGATTTTTGTCGACTGGTACACTGGAATTGGCCGAAAATAGGCTCAAAGTGGGCAAAAATTGCCGATGCGTGAACATCGTCGAGACCGCGTAAACGTTGCGAGAGCATAATTCCGCAAGTTTTCCATCAAATTTCACACTTCTGGTGTCATTATCATTGGGAAAAGATTCTCTATCTTTTCATAAGAATTTTTTTTTTTTTTTTTTTAATTTGGGTGGCCCTGAGAACAAGTGTGGGAGAGGGCTGGGACCCTGAAAGGTTAATGCCCACCATTATTCCTCTGGAAAGGAGGGGGGAATCTCACTGTGACTCCCATGGCATTCAGTTGGAGGCTCTTCATGCTTCTTTCTCCCCCCTCCATGTTTAAATACAGGTACTCACCCACCCATTTGATCCTCGTACTCATTCTCTCTCTTGCATCGATCTCTGTCTGCTCTTCCATAAACTGTACTTACACTCACCTGGTCTGTCCTCCTGGACTTGCATGACAGCTATCATTTTCCAACCATCCTTACTTCTTCATATTCACCACCTTTCGTAGCCCATGCTGCAATTTGACCGAGCAAATTGGGACCTTGACTTGCATCTAACTGTTTTTAAGTGAGGTTCCGTCTTCATCCTCCATTGATTAGCTTTTACGCCTCTTCTCCGACTTCAGTTTTTTAACTGCAGCTTCACATTCTATACCCCAAACCTCAGGCAGGTATTCTCAGAAGTGTGTGCCATGGTGTCTCCTGCTTGTGCTCAGGCAGTACGTTTGAAACGTGCTGCGTGGAGCAAGTACTGTACAATAGAACCACGGAGACTCCCTTGATTTTAAAGCAGAAGCGAGCGTCACTTGCCGTGTCATCTGTGACACTAAACGCACTTGCTGGCGGGATTGTTTCTACCATCACCTCTGCTTCCTCTGAGGCAGTCTGGAAAAAGTACGGAAACTGAGTGGTAAATACAGTGGACCCTCAGGTAATGATTTTAAATCCATTCCAGAGAGCTTGTCCTTAACCGATTTTATCGTTAGCCGAATTAATTTTCCCCATTAGAAATAATGGAAATCCAATATAATCCATTCCAGACACCCAAAAGTATTAAAAAAAAAAAATTCACATGAAATATACATTTTCCTACACAGAAAACAATGAGACATGAATCAATACATGAAGAATTAATACATGAAGAATAAATGACACTTACCTTTATTGAAGATTTATTGATGAGTGATGAGATGGGAGAAGGGAAGATGATTGAGGTGTCCTATTATTGTTTGGAAGGGGAATCCCCTTCCATAAGGACTTTAGTAGTGAGTCCTTTTCCAGGTTACTTCCCTTCTTTGTTTTTTAATGCCACTGGGAACAACTTGACAGTCACTGGACCTCCTGTCGCACCAAAAATCTGTCCATGGAGCTTTGTTTCTGGTGTTCCTTTAAGATTTCCCAAAAATGGGACACAACATTATCATTGTAAAAGTCACCAGCACAGCTTGCAGCAGCTGTGTCAGGTGATTTTCATCCATAAAGGCTTGCACCTTTGTCCACATTGTACAAATGTCCTTAATCGTTGAAGAAGGCAACTTCCTCCCCTCTGAAGCAAATTTCCTCAGTTGTAGTCTTTTGCCATTGCAGATGCTCTTGCAGCTCATCAGTGTTCGCTGTTCATCGTCGTCCTCCACCAACTCTTCCACATCCTCGCCACTAACCTCCTACCCCATGTACTTCACCCAATGACACAATAGATTCCACAACTGGTGTAGGCTCCTCAGGGTTAGCCCCAAACCCTTCAAAATCCCTCTTGTATACATTCTGGCCACAATTTCCTCCAAGCAGAGTTCAAGTCTTGCAAGTCACTCCCTCCCATAAGGTTTATGCAAATGAGGATACTGAAGTGATATTTCCAAAACTCTCTTGGGTCAGTTCAGTGTCTGAGGTCACTTCAAAGCACTTTTGAAACACTGCTTTGGTGTACAGTTTTTTGAAATTTGAAATGACCTGCTAGTCCATGGGCTGGAGGAGAGGAGTGGTGTTAGGAGGCAAAAATTACACCTTTATGAAACTCAACTCCCCCACAATTCGCTCTTGCAAGTCTGGAGGATGAGAGAGAGCATTGTCTAATATCAGAGGCACTTGAGGTCCAATTATATTTTCCAGGAGGTATTTTTTTCACAGTGGAGTCACACATGATAGAACCAATCATGGAAAATGTCCCTAGTGGGCCCATGCCTTACTGTTTGCCTTCCACATCACACACAGATTAGCCTTGATGACACTGTATTTCTTGAAACCACTGGGAGTTTTCAGTGAACACCAGTAAAGGCTTTCCCCTTTGCACCCACTGT
>NC_069465.1:25527897-25557142 GCF_026875155.1 Cherax quadricarinatus | reverse complement strand
AAAGCATTTACATCACTGAGAACATCTTAGTTACTAGTATTTACTGGGAACTACCTCTAATTTACTTCACCGCCACCATCACCACCGCCACCACCACCACCACCGCCGCCGCCGCCGCCGCCGCCGCCGCCGCCACCACCACACCACCACCACCACACCACCACCACCCACCACCACCACCACCGCCACCACCGCCACCACCGCCACCACCACCACCACCACCACCACCACCACCACCACCACCACCAGCACCACCGCCACCACCGCCACCACCACCACCACCACCATCACCACCACCAGCACCACCGCCACCACCGCCACCACCACCACCACCGCCACCACCATCACCACCACCACCACCACCACCACCACCACCACCACCACCACAACCGCCGCCACCACCACCATCACCACCACCACCACCACCACCGCCGCCGCCGCCTCCTCTTCCTACAACTATTTATTCTTCTACAAGAACCTTTTCAACTACTACTGCCAACCACAATTACTACCACCACCACCACCACTCTCTCCTGCCCCCTACTCTGTTCTTCTGGTCTTTTCTAATTTTTTTTCGCCCCAGTTGTGACTTTACAATGGTCTAAAGATGCGTCGCCATCATAAGGTTCCTCTTCTAAGTGCAGGATTTTTGGTAACTACCACACACATATTTACCTTTCCCATGGATAATTAATTTAGTAATCTCTAGTTTTGCTCGATAATACAAGCCGTTTGGCTTTCATCAATATTGTAATTAAGGTGTGGCGTCCAGTCCTCCGTTGTGTACACTCTGTCTCCCTGGCAACACTATTGTTTTCTCCTCAACCTGCAATGGTCGCTGCAATAGCCGTTATCGTATAATAATTTTGATGCTGGTGCACGAATATCGCGGGACTGGTGGAAGCTGGTTCTCTCGCGGCCAGAAATGCATTTCGTGTTTTTTTTTTTGTATAATTCGTTTATATCTATTTGTAGATGGTTTTCTTTGTGTGGAGCCATAGAGGCTCGATCCTTCTTCCTGGGGCTGACTTCGAACCCCCCTCCCTTCCCCTGGAGGGGGAGTTGGAACCGGGATTTAGCGACCCATGAAAAAGAGTAAAGTATTTACACGAGCTCTTTTAAAGATTTTTTTTTTTGTAATCCAAATGAAACTTAAAACAACTTGGCCACAATTCCTACAATTCAGTTACGAACTTAAGTTTAAGCTACAAATTTTGAACAATTTTGTCCTTCGGAGGAAAAGAAAAAAAAAGGTATTTCATTTCAATTTTTTTTTTTGGATTTTGAAAATGAACCTGACAATAATAAAAATCGATTGGCTAAAGACTCCAAGGAAAGTATTTACTCATTTTACGCCCCTTTTTTACACACCTGTATAATAAAGTCATATAGATTCAGTTCGAAGCGTCTTTGTTTCTTGTATTCAACTTCTGGAGCATCGCTGTTATCGTCCAACAATAAATCTAATAACAATGATAAATTACATTTTCCCTGTGTTTCTCGCATGACTGAGTATGGCCTGGTGGAAACGTTCACCTATGTATATCACTGACTGCTCCGCAGTTTGGCCCCGAAAAAATCTATGGTGCGCAATGGTAGAAATGCAATTTTTAACGACGAAATTGCAGCCCACATTGTTATGATAGGACAACCAGCAATCTTCCACACAATCTCTCTGTAATGTCAGCTATGAGATATTTACAGAGAATATGGTTTGCTACTAACAGGAAATCAATCCACCCATTTCTCCCTCACCCCTCATCCACAATATGATATGATAGTATCAACATCATATCTCTAAAAGCTACGCGAACCAGTGGACACAGCAGACATACCCTACTTAGACGTAGGCCTAGCGCAGTCCCAGCAAGGCAGACAAACAACTAGCGCGTAGCCAACGCAGTACCCCGCAGGCAGCAACAACATTAGCGTAGCCTAGCGCAGATCCCAGCAAGGCAGCAACAAACTTAGCGTAGCCTACGCGCAGTCCCATCAAGGCAGCAACAACAACTTAGGCGAAGCCTACGTCAGTTCCCAGTCAAGGCAGCAACAAACAACTTAGCGCAAGCCTAGCGCAGACCCAGCCAAGGACAAGAGCAAACAACAACATAGCGTAGCCTAGCGCAGTCCCAGCCAAGCGCAGCAACAACAACAACTTAGCGGTAGCCATAGCGCATACCCAGCAAGGCAGCCAACAACAACATAGACGTAGCCCTACCAGGCAGCAACAAGTTTCACGCAGTCACTAAAAGCTGCGCACTGATATTCGCTATAGTTTATAAGTTCCAATACTGTAGTTTATACATGACAAAAAAACATTTCACGTGGACTACGTAACCGACTGGTAAAGTGATGGTAACACGTTGCCAACACAATCAACAAAAAAGGAAAACCTCAACACTCGGCTTCGAAATCGATCAGCTCTATACTCATCAGGATTATAAATAATACTGAGGGATACCATCGAAGTCGACTGCGTTATAAATAAGGACGAACTCTTAAATAAAAGTCACGATTTTTTTATTGCTGCAGTCTGAAACTCAACAGTTTCGAATTCTAAATCATGTGATGAGCTCGTTTAATTTACATATTGAGTTTAATTTGTTGCTGGTTTAGAAGATGTCAAGTTATGAACATTTAACAAGTTCTTGTGAAGGCTGAACACTCACAATGTATTCACAGTCAGCCATCATCCGGTGTGGTTCGTAACGTTTTGACAACAGTTGACCAGCCTGGATATGAATCATTGCCCTCATCCAGAGGATGGACTGGTCTCAACGGGACTGGGCCCCGGGGGGACGTTGACACACACGCAAGAACACCCTGCAGTAGACCCAGGTAATCCGGATGAAGTTTTCGGGGTTCAGGAATAGATAGATTTTCGACATCTGCGCATGCAGCTATATATTAGAATCACACGTACAGTCCAGTACTTATTACAAAACCTAGCAAAAACCTTCCTTGACTGAAGGCGCACCATAAACGGAATTAACAAACACAAACTGATCTGTTGGCTTCCTCTATATCACCATCTTGGCACTGCAAAACTCGAGATTTCTTTTCCGCTATCAATCACAGTAAGAGGTTGTTGCAACCATGTTTGTAGGGCGCAGGCGCTTGGCCTGAATCTCCAGTACTTACAGCAGAATGAAGGTTATAGGCTTACCCCCCCCTAAAAAAAAAAACCTAGGCAGCTAAAACACGCTTTTGCGATGCAAAAGTTCAGTTTACCCACAAACATATAACAGATTTATCCTCCAACTGCTACAAACAATTACGAGGCACAAGATTTTTGTACAAAATTTGTGCTGTAAAAAGAAAGTCAGTGCCAAAGTAGCGAATAAAATAATAAAAAAAGCTGTTGACACGCGTCCACTATGTACTAACTTACCGGGAATGAACATGAATTAGACTAAGTATAAGTAGCGGATGCAGTTTCCTGGATTCTTAGTCACCACAACTCGTTTTCTCCAATTAGTCGGAAAAAAAAAATCCCCAAATCAAAGCGTACTGCATAATCAATGATCCCATTCATTGCACAAGAGACTGTCTTTATCCTACCCCTACACACACACAAATAAATGATTAAAGGACTAATGAAAAACATATAAGGAAAATATATTTTTTTTAATAAAAAAACAAGATTGGCACATACTGTGGGTTAAGACATCACAAGAAGCCTACTCCTTGTAGCAATTTATTTTCCCTCCTTCCATCCCAATTCAAGGACCACATCAGGTTCCTTATCTTTATAATAAGCCAAATAGCATTTTAAAGCGTCATTTCGTATCAGTCACCCAATATTAGTGAGAAAAAACTAGCTTATTTCCAAAACATTTTGCTGTAATCGATGCACATAAGGAATAAAAAACATTGTATTTGTGTTGCTGCTTGATTTCCCCAGGTGTTGTGATTATTTAATATAGACTTTTATAAGCATTTACTGAAGCACGAAACTTAGGCTGTGCAAGTGTAGCATTTCTTGCGCTGTGTTCCATACAAGGCAGAAATGGGATCCTCCAGTCAGGAAGAAACGGGGCTCCTCCCCAGACGCAATGAGGAATCCCACCAGCCAAGATATAATGGGTTCCAGTCATGGACGCATTAGAGGTCCAAGTTCAGGAGTGTCTATGGGCTTTCTGTGACCCCATAACACTGGTGCTATTACAACCATCACTATTCCTCACACTCCCTCCCCTCCTCTATTTCCGCTTCCCCTTTTCCAATCTGGTCCTCCACCTATATTCCAATCCTCTCTCCCATTTTTCACCAACCCTCACTCCCCCCTTTCCACCAATCCATTTATCACCCTTTTTTCTCTTATTTCTATTTCTCCACTTCACATCCCCTCTCTTTCCCCACTAGTTCCCTTCGACTATCCTCCCCTTATCACCAACCTCCCTCATGTCTCTCTCCTCCTTTTCCCTTTATTTCAGATCCGCCCACATCCCCTGCCTATTCCTTCCTTCCAAGCACCTCTGCCAACGAGTTCTATCATCTTGAAGAGTCCTCGGGAACTAGTCCTGGCTGCCACGAACAAAACAATCTCACACTCTGTGTGCGCCTTTCCCAGGTCAATTAGCTGCATGTAATTAACAAGTTGTCACAATCATTTAGAGCAGTTACCAACTTTTAAACCCAAGTGACAATTGTGGTCTTCTTATAAAATCGTTTACCTGCCATTGTTTTGTAACTGTTTTTAATCTTTTCATTGTGTCGTACACATCACACACAGAAAAACACACACACACAACACACACACACACACACACACTACACACACACACACACACACACACACACTAACACCACACACACTACTCCTCCACACTCATTTCATACGTTCCATCAGTTTATAGCGATAGCATTGGATACCATCACTGACCTGGCTAACACTGATACTACACTACAGAACTAAATGAGAGGCCAATCTATCCCCCAAGCACAGAAGCATGCCATACCATATGATTCAGTCCGTCATTGAACTGTGATCAATGAATCTCTTAACAATATCTATATGACTGTTGTGACAACACTCACTTCTGCATTTAATAATAGTACCAACGAACTTCAATCACTTGCGACATATAATTTTAACGCTTGGTGTCTTCAGGTCATGTTATTAAATCAGATTTTTATACTTGTGTTACGATTCACATGGTTGTCAACACTCATAGGTCCATATCAGAACTAGGCCTAAGTTTGGGAAAACCAAATATATTACAAGAATAACTACCGTATTTATCCGGCATTTAAAGCAACAAACACAGGCTTTTTTTTTTCACACACAAAAAAGTTCATGGAAAATTAGACCTTCGCCTTTATGTTCAAATTATTGTCAAGGGTAGTAGGTTTCGATCTACGCATTTAGACAGTTTGCTTATTAACGTTACGTTAACTAGTGTTTGGAAACATGGACATGGGTCTTATATGTCTTATTACTAGTGCGCGTGCTTATTTGAGCCAGGAACAAATACGATATTAAAAGAAACAAAGAAAAATAGCTAATATAAACCTGTAACAATTTTTGCCAGATTGTACACAAATAAGTAGAAGACTTGGGTTTTCCACAGGTGTCCATTTCCGAGTGGTGAAAGATTAGGACTGCGCCTCTGCAAGTATTCTCCATCTGCATTTCTACCATTATGGCCCAACATTCATTACCACTGCCACATGTCCTACCACTCTCAGTACAGTGCTTATGCATGACTGCCGATCCCTAGTTGAACCTAATTAACTCTGTTGCTGTTCTGATACAAGTCAAGCAACTTTCTCTCTTACCAACGCTTCCCAACCATCATTACCTCAAGACCACTGAGGCAAGACATAATGGGATTGACACCACATTAACACGACACCGACGTGTGCGAGAGTAAAGGATACAGGACAGGGAGAAGGAAGGGAATCAGAAGGGAGACAGGGAAGAAAAAAAGGAGGAAACAAGAGAACAATGAGGGAAGAGAAACTAAAAGAAAGGGGAGCATTCAAGAAACACAAAAACACACAATAAGACTTCCCCAAGTCATCAGTGGAAACCTAAATGTTTTAGATATATTAGTACCATCATTATTTATAATCTAAGTGAAACTGACCCAGAGAGGAAGGACTCAAGGAGGGAAACTGGGCGCTACACAGAGAACCAAGATAAAAATAAAATGCCAGATAGAACACGAAGAGAGGATGCCTAAAAATAAAATCATAGAAATAGAACATTTAAAAAACATGCTATATTGAATTGATAGACCCACTACACAGACATAGCGGCATAGCCAAATTGCCAAAAGAGTGTCAAAAATAAAATATATTTTCAATATAGGCAAATGGTAATTTAGAATTATAGAACACAGTTAGTCACACAAAAGAAAATACACAGAATACCTTAACATATGTTTTCGAAAGGTATATTTAAAGCTCATAAAGTATGGCTGGAAAGAGTTTGTAAGCATGAGAGGGCTGTGATTGCACACCCTGACTTCCTGAGTGTACCATTATCCTGCCCTAATCTCGCTGGTCTTGACATAGTCATTTGCTGCCCACGACCAATTCTAAAATCTGAATGAGAATCAAACTGGTTACTTCACACCTCTTGATGTTTCATGTCGAACAGATCATATAAAATTGATGGAGGGCTGCTGTGTAAGAACATCCTCTCAGAAAACCCATAAAAACCCACGGGTCGGGGATAGAACCCACGATCATTCACAAAACTCAAACCGACGAGTCTTTTGAGTGACTCTGATCGCGGGTTTTCTAAACCCCCCACACCAATCCCTGGATGGATTTGTTTGCAATCGTGTCATTAACGATTTTCGTGAGTAATTTCTCTCTCTCTCTCTTCTCTCTCTTCTCACAACCACACAACACACACACACACAACACACACACACACACACAACACATAATCAACACAACACACACACACACACATAGAGGACGTTCCAGAGAGGGGACACGGCAACAAGGGGTCACAATTGGAAGATGAAGACCAGAGAGTCAGCAGGGATGTTAGGAAAGTATTTCTTCAGCCATAGAAGTTGTCAGAAGTGAAACAGTCTGGAAAGTGAGGTAGTGGAGGCGGGATCCATAACATAGCTTTAAGAAGAGGTATAGAAATCAAAAACTCCTTCGGAGAGCAGGGTAGAAGAGTGGACACCTAGTGGCGACCAGTGAAGAGGCGGGTGAGTACAGCACACACACACACACCACACACACAAAACTTAGAAGTTAAAACGTGATAGCAATTTTTAAAAAATCAAACCAAACCCATTTGCAATGTATAGGAACAAAGACTATCCAAGATGATCAGAATCCAATGTCTCCCAGAGAACACATCGCACGAACATGAAAGAAGCAGAAGGAGTATAGGAACTGCACAACTTAAAATGTCTCCACCTACACCTCACATGCTCAACTCTCCGCCTGTAAATACTGGTTTCTTTAATCCATTGTATGTTAGAAGGGATCAAGATCCCAGGAATTAAACGTTTTCTAATAGGTCTTGTGTTATTAAACAAATTTGTCTCGTATCAATTAACCAAACGTTTAAATACCATGAAGAAAAATCAGTTCCGGGTTTATGAAGTGTAATCGGTACATAAGAAGGGACCCGTGATTCTACAATCTAGATTCTCATTTACACAACATCGCCATCAAATATCTGACAAAGTAAAACTGAATAAACTGCAGCAATGAAAATTATTATTGAAAAAGCGGCAGTGGACTAGCAGAACAGAGCAAAAATGTAAATTAACTAACAAAGCACAATGCGCAAAACCGGACTCATACCTGAGGCACAGACATGAAGCACAGCATCGCTAACTATGAAATATACACAAATGCGGACTATTCCATAAGCAGCATGTTAAAGACACGTCGCAAGTAAGATGGCGACAATAATGAACCAGCGAGTAGCTGGACCCTTACTTTTCCACCTCCAGTAAATGTCCCCAAGGAGAACGGATGATTGTGTGTTGCAACGCTACTCTGCTGTTTAAAAAAAGTGCAATGAAAACTAGAGAGTAAGAGAGACATCGGGGAAAATTCGAAGAGGCAAATGCACAGGAAAATTATATGAATGGAAAGGAATTTTTTTTGGGTTCCAGTACAGTGGAAAGAGCGTAAATCAGTCGTGACCCCTCCACTGAAAGCACAACCATGATTTTACACTCAACTGACAAGAAGTCAAAAAAACCACAACATAGCGGCGTTTATGCACATTTATTTGAGAATAAGACATTCAACCACCAAAGACTTTATCAGTTCTCAGGAGATTTCCTGGCGTGTTTTTCCCAAGATTTCCTAACGTATTTCCGAACGTCATCTGAATATTATACCTGGAGGGATCATTTGACGGGGGCAAGCGCCCCCACATGCCCGACGTCCCATTACCAGGCCACTTGTTTCATAATGTTTTTTATAACTAAGAAAGGCCAGTATCGGAGATAGAAGAAAGGATAAACCTAATACGGACTCAAACATTGATCCACGCAACAGATGTGAGTATACTATTTAGATGGAAAAGCACACAAACAAGACAATCAGACAAATGCTATAAAACGAGATAATTTAAGAACTTTTGTCCATTTGAATCAAAGGCCCCAAAAGACCAAACCCGCACATCACCACAGAAGTCTCGAAAAAAAAAAAAAGTGGAAAAAAAAGAAAAAAAAAATGAAAAGAAAAGAGATTACTGAAATACATTGTAATCACTGCGTAAAGGACAAATATTAATGAACATTTCGCGCCTTTTCGCGGCTAAAGATAGCTACGATGAAGCCTCTTAGGGCGAACCAATTTTTTACCTTTAACTAGTGTAAAGTCCTCCACTGTCACCCAACTCATCTCACAGTTTGTCGGAGACACCAACAAACGCATTTAAAACCCATGCCATATGCAACCATCTCATATACCAACGATGCCATTTACAACCACTATCTCATCAGCATTGAATCTTTAAACAAAATCTTAATGTCCGATGAAGTGTAGGAGGCGCAGAATACGCAACTTTAAGAACAGTTACGATCATGTCCCATGAGACTCTAGGAGTGATTTGAACCGGTCACGAGCATTTAAGCGATGGGGCCAGAACTGAGACCACCGCACACAGTCAAAAGATGTAGAGTAAACCAAACAACAAACTCACCACAATACCGAACAACAAATCTACTCCTCAAGAAAAAACTTGCAGAAAAATATCTAAAAAAAAAAAACAAAACACATGTGGGCAGTTTTGGAGGGGGGGCGTCGTACAGGGCCACAAACACGAAAACCACGCGAACCGTTATCATGGGAAGTGGAATAACGCATTTCAACAAGCCTATTTTACCCTGAGACTAGTGGTATACGTAGATATTCCTGCTCCTTATTAATATTTAGACAGGTCCTTTGTGTGTGAGACGTGAGGACCGTCCAGATGCTTGGCTGCGTTTTGGGGATATCATGACCTGGTGGAGGAGATGCCGTGAGGTTGGTGCTGGCCTACGAAGCTGAGACATATGAGGTACAACTATGCGTTGTTGATATGTATGATCTTAGTTCTACCTGCATAATATGGTGTACGCTCATCTTTATTTTTTTTTTGGGGTACATTGTAATTGTACATCGTATGTGTGGCTTTCTATACAATGTTCTGTACGTTGTCACACCTGTACATCATTCGTGTACGTTCCCTTCCTTCGGCACTTGTACCTTGACATCATACGTGTCTTACGTATCTCACAGTAACATTGTCCCCTGTGTGCAAGAAAGGTATAAAATACCGACAAATGAAAGTTAAGACACAAGTGCAAACATCTCTGAGATATCTTAATTGTAGAATTTCGTCATGTGGTGCAATAATCTGGAGTAAAGACAAGAGAAGACTGGAGGTTACATATACTATGCTCATGGAATAGGGACGTTGTACAGACGAGGGCATAGTCACTGGTAGGAGAGCGGGATTCCCCCATATGGAAGGTAGTGTCCTACCCTAAAGGGAAGGGAGTTAATTTGGGTAGATACCGTGAAGAAGCGGTCTCTGTAGACGTCCTCTGAACAAGATTCCATGATGTATGCAGTGTCTGACAAGTAGGTGGCAAGACAGTTTAATAAAATACCAGGACAATATGAAAGTTAAGACAACAAGCGTGGCAACATCTGGGTATACTATTATTGTAGACGATATCGAAAAGTTCTAACAAATGCGAGATATTCCAGATGTTGCACATGTTCTCTTAACACTTATCACATTTACCTGTAATCACACTGTAACGTTCTTCCTGTACAAATATACTCTGTTACCTCATACACATTACATTAACATCTCTACCTGTGCATCATCTGCAGAATCTGTACGAGAGTTATTCTCCGTCATTGGCTGAATGCAGGAGCCCAATACGAGAAGTGTAATTACACACTGGTAAATACAGACAGACAGGTGCCGAGAATCTGAGACGGAAGCAAGACAAGCAGGATTTGGCTGACACAAGAATGGAGCCACATCTCTGCCAATGGAAAACTGAAGAGCCGCTGTGGTTGGATGTTTCACTGCTACCGATTCTTCAAAGACTTCGCTTAATTTACAATCGGGCGAAAAAGAAAATTGTAAAAAATATTTTATTATTTTTCCACACTTCCCCAGAAAAATTGATTATTATTTTAGAGAGAGACGAGAGAGAGAGAGAGAGAGATAGAAGGAGAATAAGAGAGAGAGAGAGATACAGAGAGAGAGAGACAGAGAAGAGTTATATTGAAGTGAGAGACAGAGAGAGGAGAGAGATGAGTGAGTGAGATACAGAAGAGAAGAGAGAGAGAGACAGAGAGAGTGTGAGAGAGAGCTGAGAGACAGAGAGAGAGTGAAGTGAGATGACAGAGAGAGACAGCGACATTAAATCATGACTGATTGGACTAGGGAGACAATATTATTAACGATATTTCTAAGATGGTGAACATCCTGAGCGCGATAATCTAGAAAAAAATAAATAATTGTAAGAGCTTTTTATCGATTACAAATTGGTAAAAAGAGGAAATGGAACAAAAAAATCTGGTGAAAAAAAGGAAATGGGAGTGAAAAAACGTACTTGTAGGACTCTTTGGTTTTACGTATATGTTTCAACAAAACACTGTTTACAACTAATGCAAACACTATGTGTGTGTGTGTGTGTGTGAGTTTGGTGATATGGGTACCACGTAGTTGTTGGTTGCAGGGTCAAGTAACAGCTACACTAGCCACCGCCTCTTACACTGGCGCCGCTACATCAGTCACACATCCGTGCTCCATGAGGTTAATCATAAAACCTCTGTTGCGTAGTGTGTGTGCTTGTGTGTGTGGTGTAGTGTGAACTCACCTTGGTTGTACTCACCTATTGAGGTTGCGGGGGTCGACGTCGAGCTCCAGGCCACCGCCTCTTCACTGATCGCTACTAAGGTTCCCATCACCCTGGAGCCGTGAGCTTTTAAATCATAAACTTACCATCTGCTTAAAGCTATAGGTATGTGTCCCTGCCCTACCAACTACATATCGCTTCACACAACAACAATTCCACTTACTGACACTCTGTGGCTGTGTGGTGCATGTGAGATGTTTGATGTGTGTAGTGTGTGCGTGCGGGTGCGTGTTGACAGTGTGTTGTGCACATCATGTAAATGTGTTACACAGCACAAGTCGCAGCTCCTGCCCCCAATCATTTTACATTTACAAACGTTGTGAATATACTATCAGTCATTTTTTCAACAAAGAAAAAAATTACAGAATTTCAAAGAGACATAAAAAAATCGCTCAAGCGACAACAAACCAAACACTTTGTTCTTATAATAAATACATAAATTTTTTAGAGGGTGGACGGTAAGCCCCGGAAGGCCTCCGGTCAACGACCAAAAGCTCCACTCGGGTCAAGACTAAGACCCGCGACGGAAACACTGTCCTGTTTCCTGACAAACAACCATAACCTGTATATTATAACCCAAAACACTTTGTAAACAGTCTACTTTACAAATAGATCTGGAAGCTTTGACAGCGCTAAGTTTCTTGCCCAGAAGAAACTGCGACAACCATTTAAACAGGAAAGAATAAATGATGATGGAATTAATCAAATAGAGAAATTAGAAATTAAAAAAACGGTAAGAGATAGGAGAAAATTATCTGAATAAGGACATCATATTACAGTTGAATTCTAGCAATTTAAGAATTGATCACTTAACCCAGTTAATGTAATAACAGATTAGTTTAAAATGTAATAAAGGCAGGAAAATTGAGGTAAATTGGAGAAGAGGGAGAGTGAGAAGTGAAGACGAGATAAACCCAGAGGAAGAGAAGAGAGAGAGAGACTTCAACTACCAGAATAAGAGAACTACGTAAGTGTGATCAAAATGCAAAATAAAGGATAGGAGGCCGCTTTAGCCGTAAGAAACGCACAATAAAAAACGACAAACACGTACCGAAGGTAATTTACTATATATTATAAATTATAGTACAATACTGACAAAAGAATGAAGAAGGCACCATAGTAGGATCTCGTAACAATACTTAATCCTCTCTAAAGTAGACTTCCTCGATCTTGAGAAGAACTCTCTACTTTATAACTATTAATTACCTTATGTTCCACTCCATCTTATGATCTTATTTTGAGTAGATATGGTTTCCTTATTCTGTTACTTCACTTTATCTTATAAGAAATAGACCGTGACTGAATATTACATAAATAACCGCCGCAATAGGAGAGAGAAGCTTTGCGACGACGTTTTCCGGTCCGACATGGACCAATTACATTTCACAGCTAACAAGTTATGAATGAGACAGGTGCAAAGCTTTTGGTATCTTCATTAGCGAAACGTGTCAGTCAGCGTAGCCGGCTGATTCATTCCCTTTTATGTGAGTGAAGTGCCGACGAGCCGTGCGAAACGTATCAGCAATATAATACCCAAGTTGGCTGGCACGTGTCTATTCATGAGTCAAAATACATATTGTTTTCCGGTAAACTCAAAAAAAAAAAATTAAGAACAAAGAGAACAACGAAAACTTACGGCAAAACAAAATAAATAACGAAATATTTAGAAAACATAATCAATAATCTATGGCGTCTGTATCACAGAAACTGAACGTGGCGGAGCAAAACTGATTTCAAATTTAAATTCATTGTCTCAAAATTGGTTTTGAAACTCATGTTTTTACACGTGAATTAAAGACGTTGTTGGTCGGTGAAATTAGTTTTGACCAGAAAGTGAACATCAGAAGATTAGAAAGTGAACAGCAAAAGATTAGAAAGTGAACAGCAAAACTTTAGAAAGTGAACAGCAAAACAAAGTGAACAGCAAAACATTAGAAAGTGAACAGCAAAACATTAGAAAATGGACATTAAAACATTAGAAAGTGAGCAGCAAAACATTAGAAAGTGAGCAGCAAAACATTAGAAAGTGAGCAGCAAAACATTAGAAAGTGAGCAGCAAAACATTAGAAAGTGAGCAGCAAAACATTAGAAAGTGAGCAGCAAAACATTAGAAAGTGAGCAGCAAAACATTAGAAAGTGAGCAGCAAAACATTAGAAAGTGAGCAGCAAAACATTAGAAAGTGAGCAGCAAAACATTAGAAAGTGAACCCCAAAACATTAACGAATTTCACGAGACCTGAAAAATATCTATTTCACACTGTCAACTTTCTCTCACTCTCAGATATTTAGTGACGACTTAAAACTTCAGGGGAAAAAAAAGACTCTTTTCGAAGTGTATTAATTAAAATATTGAAGTTCATTATTCTCCAGTTTTGAAACTTCTAGTATAGTTTATAACATTGTTCTTCTGGACACAAGATGTTGTGGCGGAAAATCCAATTAAACAGCTGGTATTACGTAACTGGATTTACCTCTACTCTCTCTGCTCTCTCTCTGCTCTCTCTCTCTCTCTCTCTCTCTCTCTCTCTCTTCTCTCTCTCTCTCTCTCTCTCTCTCTCTCTCTCTCTCTCTCCTCTCTCTCTGCTCTTTTTTTATTACACAGGGTTTGACAAGGTTAGGTTAAGGATCCCTAGTTTTATTGACAAGCTATTTACAGGTTAAGGATTCCTAACTTTATTGGCAAGCTAAGAGCTGTTACCTACATCAGCTCATTTGAAAGTATTTTTATTGTCATGAGATATACAAGTCAGGATGAAGTTGGAGCCATCTGTGGGTCAGCATTTTCATTTGATCTACTGACTTTGTCTCGTTATCATAATGCTGTACGAATGTGTTCCAGACTCGAGTCATCCTGGGGATAAATGATCTCAGATGAAGTGATGTTCTGGAGAAGGGTACTGCCAGAGTGAAGTTGCTGCTTTCTGCCCGTCTTGTGGTATAGAAGCTTGCTTCACGCTGTCCCACGAAGTAGATCCAAGTGTGGTACTTTGACAATATTGGGTTTGTACATAACAGTAAGGCCACCCACATCCCTCCTGTGTTTGAAGGCTCTGCTGAAATAAACACACCTATCTAGGACTGGTCCAGGCGAGAAATGAACGTCTTTCTCTGTTCTCAAACTCTGTCGAGCAGTCGCAGATGAGAGGGGGGGGGGAGGCAAACCAAGAAAGTGGAGCATACTTGTGCCTCGTACAGAATCTTGCAACCCCAACGTCAAGCAGATACGAGATACGGCAAGTCTGTAAGCTTCCTGGCTGCCTTGTTTGCAAGATTTACAGCGTGGTTCTTCATGGCCAGTTTGGAGTTAAATTTCACCCAAGGATTCAACTTCTTCCCCAGGTACCAACACCCTCCCAAATTTATCCTTACACTGCACCGACATTACCATCATGGTGCCTAGAGACCATCATTTTGTTTTCTCAGGGGCAAATGTTACTTGCCATCTATTTCCCCAAGCTGATATAGCTCTTAGCTGGTGACTGATGTAGCTTAGAGCAGCTGGCATTTCTTCTCTTGGATAAGTGAATGTCAGTGTAAAAGTCGTCTGCATAAAGCATGTGATTCTGGATGAATAAGACGGTCAAATGAAGTAGACATTCCATGACAATGGTCCCAGCACGCTTCCTTGTGGAACACTTGCCCCAATAGGGTGTCTTGCTGATTCCGTTCCATTGAGAAGTACTCTTAGAGATCTACCATGAAGGTAATCACTGAGGAGCCATAGCGTAGAGCCTGCAGTTCCCAGAGCTTGCAGTTTTGGGCCAAGAGGCCCTGGTGCCACACCCGGTCGAAAGCACCAGCAATGTCCAGTGCTACCACCCCAGCTGACTTTGGATTCATCCAGTGACTGGTGCCACTTAGTGGAGAGGTTTTAACAACAATCACAGCAGAGTAACCTTTCCTGAAGCCATATTGACGGTCACAAAGTAGTGAGTGGTAGTCAAAAAACTCTGTCATTTGTCTTGAGATTATTGTCTCAAGGATCTTGCCAGTGATTGACAACAGTGACACTGGCCTGTAGTTGCTGATTTCTGCTGTGCTCTTCTTTTTGTGAACAGGGACTACATTTGCCTCTTTCCACAGAGAAGGCCATTTACACTGTACTAGGCAGTGCTGAAAGATGCGAGTTAGAGGTGCTGTTAGCTGGTCTGCACATCTCAGCAATCTTGTGGTCAACTTGTCTGGGCTCACATCCTTTTCTTGGTCAAGCGATTTAAGAAGGAAATACACCTCCTCCTGCCTTATTGTCACCACTGACAGTTTTGACACAGTTCCTGCAGCTAGCCGAAGAGGGTTTTTGCTGGATCAGGAACTTGCATTTTGGTAGCAAAGTGTTCGGCAAAGAGGTCCGCTGTCTTTTGACTACTAGTAGAGGTGGTCCCATCCTGTCGATTTAGAGGTGGAATGAGTTCATCAGGCAGATAACCTTGTCTGTCCTTGACCAGGGACCACCAGGTTTTGGAGCCTACCCTACCTGATGCTAGCTTTCTTTTTTTTTTGTCCACTTCCCATTTAGCGATGGCCCACTTTTGAGTGTCACCCATACGCCTACAGGCTTGCCTGTGCAAGTTCCTGTTATAGGTGCTGGGATGTCTCTTATACCTTCGCCATCCCCTTGTAAAAAGCTTACACCCCTCTCACAACGAAAGCCAAACCAAGGCAAATTGGGCTTCGTCACATATTGAGGTGAGGAATGTGTTCTTGTAATAAGGATTTTTTCCAGGAAGGCTTTCACTGGTTTTTTAAAATCCCCTTGGAAAAGCTTTCCCCATCTGGTGGCGAGCTCAAAAAAAGGGGCTGGTCAATTACCTTTTCCTAAGGGTTTGTGCGTGTGGACTCCCCCTCGTTCTTTTTGGGGACCAAATGTCGTAAAAAAGCCTTGTGGTAGATGATCCAACGTGCCGGGGGTTTTGACAATGCTATCCCTTCTGCTAATCATCACTACGGGTTAAGAAGAACCCAAAGGATTGAGTGGGGAAAAAATCAACAAAGTTCTCAGTCAGAACTGCAAGAAGGTCTCAAAGCCCCTGTTAAGGTGTTGGTTTGGGGTCACCAAAAATTTAGATAGTTACAGTTGTTTTGTACGGGAAGCCACTTTTTTACATTAAATTAGGGGATCTTTATGTTGCCACTGAGGTCTGTACTTGCCATGCTATACAGAGGTACTGTGTTTATTCTGTTTTGAAGAACATCATTTAAAATGTGTAGGGTGGCAACATCAATGTGCTGGGCATTACACTTTTAAGAACACACAGCGCCCCCTCATCCTTCCCCTTGCCTTCTCTTCCACCTGGGGTGGCCACAATTCTTGAAAAAATTTTCGGAGTCCTGTCGTTCAAAAATGTTTCAACAACAGCTACATGTCGGACGTCGATTTTCCCAAAAAACTGTGGGGAGAACTCCCACATTAGTAATAGAACGTCTAAGTTGGCCGCGGGATGCGGATAGACGGCCCCTCAAGGGGGTCACTTGGGGTGGTGGGCGTGAAAGGTTTGCCCTTGGGGAAAAGGGTAGAGGCACCCTGCAGGGATGTGGGCCTCTCTCTCCTCTCTCCTTCCCCTTCTCTCTCTCCCCCCTTTTCCTGCTCTCTCCCCCTTCCTCTGCTTTCTCCCCTTCTCTCTGCTTTCTCCCCTTGTCGCTCTCTTCGTTCATCGCTCCCCCTTCTGCCTCTACGCTCTCTCTCCCTCCCCTTCTCTTCTTCTCTCTCTCTCTCTCTCTCTCCCCTCTCCTCTTCTCTGCTCTCCTCTCCTCTCTCTCTCTCTCTCTCTCTCTCTCTCCCCCTCCCCTTTCTCTGCACTCTTTTACACAGGGTTTGACAAGGTTAAGGATCCCTAGCTTTATTGCAAGCATTTACGGGTTTAAGGGTTTCCCAAACTTTATTGAAAAATAAAGCTGTTACCACACAGCTCTTTTGAAAGATTTTTATTTTTAGGGAACATACAAGGAACAGGATGAGTTGGGCCATTGTGGGCCAGCATTTTCATTTGACAATGACTTTTTCTCGTTGACATCATTATGCGACGAATGTGTTCCATACTCATCATCCCGGGTACAATATCTATTTGGGGGATGTTCTGGAGAAGGGGACAGCCAGAGTGAATTGCTGCTTTTTGCCCGTCTTGTGGCATTAAAGCTTGTTTCACCTTTTCCCCGAAGTGGACCAAGGGGTACTTTGACAATATTTTCCCGTCCTCCCCCTCCTGCTCTCCTCTCCCCCTTTCTGCTCTCTCTCCTCTCTCCTCTCTCTCTCCTTCTCTCCTGGTCTCTTTCTCTCTCTCTTTCTTTCTTTCTCTTTTTCCCCATGGGGTCCAGAAAATTTTTTACATCCTAATCCATCCTTGGCCCCTCTCCACCCCATCCTACTTATCCTCCCTTTCCTACGTTTTTACATTGCATTTCCCTTCCACCTTTCCTTTCTTCGTTTCCCACGTTCCTTCTTCCTTCCCGCTTCCGTCCTCTGGCCGCGTTCTTTTCCTTTTTCCCCCTCTGTTCCTATCCTCCATTCCTACGTTCCTAACCCCCGTTTTTAGTTCCTATCCTCCATTTTCCTATTACGTTCCGTTCCTTTAAAAGGAAGATAGTTTAGGCTCTTTTGTGCGCTGTGTTCAAAGTGCCTTCCAGGGCGCAGTGTGCGTTCCAGGCCACGGGGTGTGTGCTTCCCGCGCCCTGTGCGCTTCCCGGGCGCACGTTTGCGCTTTCCCGGCACCGTGTGGCCCCTTCCAGGCCCCTTCCCCGGGGGGCCGGTGGGGTTTTCCGGGCGCACGGGGGCTTCCAGAAAGTTGGGGTGCTTCCGGGGCCGTGTGGCTTTCCCGGCCACGTTGGCTTCCAGGCCACGTGTGTGCTTCCGGGCACCGTGTGCTTCCAGACCCTTTGTCGCTCCCCCGACGCAGGGGCGCTTCCCGGGCCACGTGTGGTTCCGGACCCACGGGGCTTTCCCCCACGTGTGGCTTCCCGGACGCACGGTGGCCCTTCCAGAAAGCACGTTGGCTTTCCCGAAAACCCCTGTGTCTTCCGGGCCGTGTGGCTTCCCGGCCACGGGTCGCTTCCCCGGACCACTTTCGCTTCCAGACGCACTGTCGCTTTTCCCGGCCACTGTGGCTTTCCCGGACCACGGTGGCTTCCAGGACCACGTGTTGGGTTCCAGGAACCCCCGTGTGGCTTCCGGACGCACGTGTGGCTTCCAGGGCCACGTGTGTGTTCCAGGCCATGGTGCTTCCAGACCAAAGTGTGCTTCCGACCACGTGTACGCTTCCAGACGCAAAGCGCAAAGTTTTAACAAAACGTCCCCAAATGTTTGCCTTTTCTCCATTTTTTTTTTCCAGTGCAACTTTATCTTGCAGCCTTTTACTTGCAAGTCGTAAGGGGCTGAATGTAAAGAAAAATGTTTCTTTTTTTTCCGGGGCACTTTTCCTCGGTGGGGAAACGGGCCCTTTTGGAATAAACAAATAAAAAAAAAATTTGGAAAAAAAGAAAAGGGTGGATAATTGGTTTGGGAAAAACCCACAAATTGATAAATGAACCTTTTGAACATTTGGGGGATTATATTCTGGAACGTTTTGCCAAACCCTGGCTTCTTCAGTCCATCTGAAAAAAAAAGATTAGAAGGTTTTTTAGGTAATCATCCCCCAGCCTGGATCGAGTGTTTTATCATCAAACTTGATAAAATGCAGCAATTTCTTCTTCCCCGTATTTGGGCGGTGGGCCCCTGGCTGGGGAAAATTTCCAGGATAAAGATGCCCCGATTTTCACAAATTTTGTCTCTTCAAAGGAGAGGGAAAAAGCGGCGGGGAAATTGTGAGACTTTCCCCCGAAATTCTTGTTTTATTTTCTATGCAGGAATGTTTGGTGTTTTGTCTAAATTAGTGTGGGTGACATGGAACGTTAGTAAAGGGTGAATCCAGGAACCCTCTCTCCCCTCTCCTCTCCTCTCTCTCTCTCTTCTCTCCTCTCTCCCCTCCTTTCCCCCTCTCTCTCTCTCTCCTCAGTAATGAATAAACAGTGAGGAGAAAAATTGACGGATAGGGAAAGAAAGTAGGGGGAAAATTTGCGGGTGGGGTAATGGGGGGGGATGGCGAATGGGGGGGGGGCGGAGTAAAGGGCGTGAGCAGTGAGGACGGGGGTGGAGTAATGGGGGGGGGGGCCCTATGGGGGGGGGTAGCAGTGATGGACGGGGGTCAGTAATGGGCGGGGGGGGCAGTAAGGGCGTGATAGATGAGGACTGGGGTGGGGAAGGGGGGGGGCGGGAGTGAGGGCTGAGGGGCATGATGGACGGGGGTACGTGAGGGGGGGGGCGGCGTGAGGTGTGGGGGGGCTAGGAGGGGGTTTCGGCGGGTTTCATAAAAGACGGTCGGAAAACCCCAAATAAAAATAAAAAGTTTATTCAGGTATGCACAAATACAGTTACAAGAATTATCAACATGCCAATGGAGAGAACCTAGGGTAACCCCAAAAAAAAGTCAACAGAGTGACTTATTTTCCCTTGGGGGGCCCTTTTTCCTTTATTTTTAAAAGAAGTTATAATATTTTTATTATTCTACAATAAGATAACTCTTATATCATACTAAAAACATCTACAAAACGGGGGGTCATTAAGACTACAACAATCAGGGTCTTACTAGGAATAAAAAAAATTTACACTTATGTTACTAAAAAATAGAAAATCTTTTCCCCTCCCTTTTTGTAGCTCATCATAAACCCTTTTTTTTGGCCCCTTTTCTGAACTGGTTCATGTTACGGGCTTTCCATGTGCGGCATCTGATCCTTCCTTTTTTGCTGACTAAAAGGTTTTTGAAGCTGGCCATGATGGGTACAAAGGGGTTTTCCTCTCCCCCTATCTATTTTGCTGGGTTCCCAACCTTGACAAATTGCCCAAAAGATGTTTGGACAGTTTTGAGCAATTTTTAAACTAATTTACTTCAGTTGTTTACTCGTCTTCAACTTTCACTATCCAACTGCTGTAATTCATCCGGGCCTACATGTTCTTTTTGGTCCCAGCCCCGGATGAATCTTACTTTTTTGTTCGGGTGATTTGCAGTCTATCTTTCATTTTTTTTTGTAACGATACCAAAAGAGCAAGCGTAACCATAGGCATTGTATAAAAGGCGACATGGGTCCGCGAGCCCAGGGGGTAGAACGTGCTTGTCTATACAAACTTCGTCTGGCATTCGCTTTCTTTAAACACTGTTCCCTACAATTCTCCTAAATGAGGGGGTAAAAGGGGGTTTCCCAAATTTTTTACTGATGAAACCAAAGTGAGGGGCCCCCCATACCAACTTTAAAAAATTTTTTTACCCTTCTCATTTTTATGTTCGTGCCAAAGAGAAGGGCTTCATTTTTCCCTAGGGTAATGATATTTTTGTTGCTATAACCATTTGCTGCGGACTCCATTCCATTTTAAAAAACTTAGAATATTTTGTGGTCTTTACCTGACACTAACAAGCACTGTCATCGCATACATAAGAGTTTGCACTTGACACTGATGGGCATTTTTTTGACATAACATAAGATAAAAAGGGGACCCAGAAACTATTTTTGGGGAACTCCACATTTTATTGGGGTTCTGATTCGTTTTTTTGATTTTGACTATTTGTCTCCTGTTGCAAAGGGTGGATTTAAAAACCAGTTCAGAACCTATCCGATGCTTGAAGTTTATTACAAAAATTTATTGTGGTTACGATCAAAAGGCCTTTTGCGGGTCAAAGGTTACCATACCTAGGAGGTTCCCCCCTTTGACTTTCAGTTTTCAGGTAATCCATAATTTAATAAGGGGGGTGCGGTTTTAGTAGACTTCTAAAGCTCGATTGATAGTAGGGAAAGTTTTTGTCATTAAGGTACTTAACTATTGAGAATACACCGCCCTCCTCAAAATTTTTGAAAAATTTTACGGTTACTAACACCATAGTTGCTTTAAACAGACCATGTTTTTTTTGAAAAAGGGTAACCTGGCCTCCTTGAACCCCCCGTACGGTATTAGTGGTGATTGATAGATTTTTTATGTGACAATAGGGATTGACATTTTTAAAGCACCACTTTTAGGGAAATTGCGGGAGTTATCAGGGCCTTGCTCTTAGTTGGGTTTTTCCTGCTTTTCATTTGGAAAAAAAAGTCTGAATCACTTCTTTGTTGAAACTGTTTGGGTTTCCCCTTTTTGGATAGTATGTTTTTAAATTTTCAGAGCTGGTTTTAAAAAGGAAATTTATACGCGGGAGTTTCTTATAGTGTTGTGCAACGATGTGTATAGGAATTAAAGCAATTTGCCCCCTTTTGATGTTTCATGGAAACCCATTATCGATAGGAGTACTATGTTAGCCATTATGGGTTTTGGCAACCCCAATGTTTTAGTTGTTGCCAAGCTTTCGGGGGTTTTGCTTTTACTCTTCAATTTTTTTAGCAGTAGTGCTTTTTTCCTTTTTCTCCTTTTTTAAGTTTTGTACTCTGTTCCTCACCCTTTGGGAAATTTATTTTGTGCTGCAAACCTTCTTTTGCTTTAAATTTTTTAGCAGCTGGTCTCGAATTTCATATTTTCTAAAATCCAGCATTTCCGGGTTTTTCTTCGTTTAATCTAACCCCCTTTTAAATGGTGAATATTACAAGGATGGAGTGAACATTGTTTGTTTTTCCCAGGCACGTTTTCGCCGTGCAACGTTTTCTCGTCCAATCACAAATTTTGTACCTATTTACCAGTGTTTTTTTACTGAGTTTTCTAGGACCCCTTTTTTTGTCCTGTGAGCCTACCATCCCTGTGAATTTTTCCCGGGCAGTAAATGATGAAATGTCACTAAACCTTGGTAAGACGCCCCGACTAAATAATGTTCTCAGAGCGGTTTTCAAAGTATGGGGGCAATTAGGGGTTTCTGAAACTGTGTGATCCGGTTGGGTATTAATTAGTTTTAGTGTAAATATTTAAACCCGAATTTCTTATACCTTTTGCATAGCCCGTTATTTCTGCGAAAACAAATTTTAAGCGCCCAGTATTATTGGCTCGCTTGTTTTCAACTCCCGGGCAAGATCTGGAAAAGTCTTCAAGAACTGGGCCTGGGGGAGGGCGGTAATATTCCTATAAGATGGGTTGGTCTTTGAAGCAGCAAATTAAACCATAAAATTCCCGTTATTTTTTTTTAAACAGGTCTTGGGGTTTTAACTAAGTATTTCTAATGTAGGCACATACTCCACCACCCTTTCTGTTCCTATCTAAGGTTTATATTGTAACCTTTATTTTTTACCTCGTCGTCAGTCCCGACACCAACCAAGATTCAGAGATGGGTTTTAAATGCCCCCTAATTTTTAGTAGAATCCAATTCCCGCCAATTTTGGAAGAAGTGTCTTTTCATTGACAGAATAAAGGGGGGCCTTTTTCAAAAAAAAATCATAATCATAAAAAGGCAAGGGTCATTTGATAAAATTAGGGAAAAACAATGTCATCACTGCTAAAGGGTAACTGTGCCAAAGTGCTTTTTTAACCAAAATAATCTGGCCCGTGTTATTTGACAACTCCACTTGCACCCACCCTTACACATTTTCTAAGGGGCCTTTTCTGTTTTTTTATGGTACTTTTACAGTTCGCACCTTTTTTGGTTGTTTGGAAAAAAAGGCTGTATTGTCTCCATTGACCTATGTATGCATTACATATGGGAATTTAAGGGTTTCACCTAGCTACTAACCGTCATTATGGCCGTCTTTACTGTTTTTTGCCTCTGACAAAAAGTTTTAGGTCCTGGATTAATTTTGGGTTCACCCTTAAGAGCGCTACAAAAAGCGTGTGCCACTGTTTTGTTTTGGGGATGCGGTGTTTCCAACCTTGCGGCAAGTGATATTTACCCTTTTCGTAGGATGGGAGGTTGGGGTTTTACGTCCAGGGGGTGTTACTCCATTTACCTTTTCCAGCCCCCATACTGATTTCTTCTTCATGGAATTGAAGAAGAAAGATAAATATAATTTTGGCAGCCTGTACCCCCCCCAATGCCCCCATTTTCACTCTTTGCTTTTTTACCCTTACAAAAATATTTATTCTCTTTTTCCCGTCCCTAGACACTTAATCTGCTTTAGAATACCACTGAATTACTAGAAAAAATTTTCCCTTCCAAAAAACCCTTTTCACTGCTCACTTTTCCCCTTTAAATTCACAAACCCCTTTTCAGTTAACCCCTTATTACACACTCCCCTTCCCATCTCACTTCACGCGGCTTCCCCAATTTAAATTCTAACTCCCTTTCCCCGGTAGATCGAAAGGTTTTAAACCAGGTTTTTTTCCTTCCAAATCCCCCCAATTCAGTGTTATTCTCCTACTACTGATCTGCTCCACCATCCTAAAACGGGTTACGCAAATGGTCTACAAACGTCGAATTTAAGAAAATATCTCAAAAAACATTGTTATAACAAAATAACCATAGACAAAGAATTCAAACGACGTTTCGGGCTAACTTTTGGGCCCCTTTTCAGCCACGCCTGTGCCCCTTTTTTTCTTTAAAACAATTAAATACACCCACTAACCACGAAGGGAAGGGAGCCAGTAAATATACGAGAGGAGGAGGGCGGGACATTGGTTAAGTTTAAATTCCAATATACCCCGATTTTAAACAAGTATCACGTAACGGGAATAAACGCAACGTAAACACAACAGAAAATTTTTAATGAGAAAACAGGGAAAAGGGGCCCCTCAATACACATTAAAAAAGGAATAAAAACACCTCCTTATCACAGTCACACATTTGGGGTTATACTAGGTATAAACTTGTATCATATTTTTACCTAACGTTACCTGGCCCAAATAAACTTCATAATACACTGACGTTGAGAGGAGAAGGACGTACATATAGTACTTCATTTTTTCTGGAACAAAACCTTTGTAGGTACCGTAGCTGGTAACCTATCCTAGGGTGTTCGGGGGGAAACACCCTGCGCCCAGGCATGACGGGCCTCCCTGTGAATCAGACCCTGGTTAACCAGGTTGTTACTGCTGGGGCCCACCCCGGCGACGGAAAAGGGGGATTAAGGTTTAAAAACCCCGACAAGTTGAAGAATGAGACACTTGTGCAACTTTGGGAAAAACTTTATTACAGAACCGTTTCCCCACCAGTGGCTTCTCATCCTTGCAAGAGACGGGGAAGATGGGATTTGAGATAATCAGTCCCCAATTTTGAGGGGTGTGTTCTTTCCACACTTTTATCAAGTTTAAGGACGAACACAGATCAGGCTGGGGGGACTGATTACCTCAAACTCCACCTCATCTTCCACCGTTTTCTCCTACTGATGAAGAAGCACTGCGGAAAAAACGTTTTCGTAATAAAGTTTCCCAAATGTTGCAAAAGTGTCTCATTCTTCAACCTTTCGATACCACCGCACAGGCGGAGACCCCATCACTTGACGTTTAAAAACCTAAAATTGTGTGAGGGTATGACAGGGAAAAACCCCTTATTTTTGTTCCTCTACATTCTAAAAAGCAGCACACTGGGATGTTCCCCTCCAGGGGAAAAATTTCTGACTTTTGTTGCCTACATAACTAGAGTAAGCACACACCGCGGAGTTCCTCCAGGGAAAAATTCTACTTTTTTTTGCCTCATATAATAGAGTAAGGAGCACACCGCGTATTTCCCACCAGGGAAAAATGCGACTTTTTTTGCCTCCCAATAATAATAAGGAGCACACCGCGTAGTTCCCACCAGGGAAACATTGCTGTTTTGTTGCCCCCTACATAACAGAGTAAGCACAACCCGGATGTTTCCCCCCCAGGGAAAATTTTCTGACTTTTTTTGCCCCCGCATAACTAAGAAAGCAGCACACCGGGATGTTCCCACTATGCAACGTATATAAAAATAGGGGAGCACCACCCCGGATTTTTTCATTTTTTTTAAATTTAAAAACGAGTGTCCCGGAGTGTGTGGCTTCCCGCTCCTCCAGAGGCTCCAGGTCCCTCATTTCACCTTTTTTTTATTTTCTCTATAATTCCCTTTTACTCTTACCTTTTAGGCTTCATCCATCTTGCTATCTTGTCATCACCCTTTTTTTCTCTCTGCTTCTTTTCATTTCTTTTTTTCTTCCAGTCTTCTCAGTCTTGTTCTGTCCAGCTTCGTTCATTTTTCCCCGAAATTTTCAAGTAGGCAAATTTTAAAAACCACGATAAACAGGGTGAATTGGAGTAATAATCGGGAAATTTAAAATTTGAAAAAAACTAATATATTTCCGTGAGTGAATATGAAATGGTATTGTTAAACAGATTTTCTCAGCAAGTACAAAGGAACAGTAGTAATAAAATAAAGATTGTAATCAGTCCATAAACCTTAGAGAAAGAGTATTTTAGGGTAAAATCCATCAACCTTTGGGAAAAAAAGGGTATTTTAGGGTAATCAGTCCATAAAAACCTTGGAGAAAGAGTATTTTAAGGGGAGTCGTCCCTCAGCCTGGAGAAAAAATTCGCTCCTGGTCTGGAAAATAAATATCATCCAGACCGTGGGGCTGAGGGATACAAGATTTAACACAGGGGGGAGTTTCGGGGAAACAGGGCAATATTAACAAAAGGGGGGAGTTCAGGGGGTATTAACACTAGGGGTGAATTCAAGGAATACAGGGTAAACCATGTAAAATAAGTACATATTAAAACCAACCTCCCCCGTTCACGTTGGCCTCTAGTACTACGACTCCCCTAAATTTTCCCGACTATTGTTACTCCAGCAATATTTCCTTCTTTACCCCCTTCCCCCTTTCTACTCTATATTACTTCTACTACTACCACTACACATTACCCCTACCACTACTCTACTTACTCTACCGATTCCACTACTTCCCTTACCGCATTTCCATTGCCATACTAATCCACACCAGCATTTCCCTACCACCACACTTTAGCTAACATTTCACTCCCTACTACTTCCTTACCAGCTTACCACTACCCCCATTCCACCCCGCATTCCACTACCCTACACACCACTACCCGCATTACCCCTACCACCACTTCCATACCCGCAACCACACACCACTACCACATTTAACCACTACTTCCACTTCCACTTTAACCACCTACCCTTCCCAAAGCAAAAACACTACCCCCTACTTCTTTTCCCCCCGCTTAAACCCCCATCCCCACCACTTTCTTCCCTACCAGCTTCCCCTACCACTACTTCCATACCACATTACCTCTACCCTATTCCCCCCCACCCCTTACCTCACCACTATTCCACTACCACATTACCACTAAAAACTACACACTCACCAGCATTACCCCACTACACTACTACCAGCATTACCCAAAACTTTTTCATCACTACCAGCATTACCACTACTCTACTACTACCAGCATTTACCACTCTACTACATATACCGCTCCACACACACTACTACTACCACATTACCCCTACACTACCAGCTTACCCCCACTACACTTTAATACATCAGCATTTCCACTATCCCATACTATATCAGCATCCACTTACTACACTACACCACCCGCATTCCATACTACTTTACCCGCATTACCATACCCCTGCTAGACACATTCCACTACCACATTACTACTTTTCCCCTACTACTAATACTATACAAATTCCATACTACTACTACCACTTCCACTACCACATTACCACTCTACTACCCCTACCAAATTTACCATACTACACCACTACCACATTACCACTATCACATTTCCATACCAGCTTACCACCCTTACTACTACCAGATTACCATACCACTATATTCCACTACTACTACTGCATTTTTTCCACTAAATACTACTACCACTTCCCCTACACTACCACTTCCACTACTACTATATACTTCCACTACTACTATACTTCCCCTACTACTACTACTACTTCCCCCCAGCATTTCCACTCCATACTTTGTCTTCCTCCTTTTATCCCGTCCTGTCCCCTCCCCCTTTTAAATACTGGCTCGCCTCTTTTGGTGCCGGGTCACCCTATGAAGAATTATGGGGCCCGGGCCCGTCCTGGCGGCCTACCTTGTACCTGTACCCTTTTGGTTATGGACTTTGTAAATTTGGGCCAAGTCGGACCGAAACCCGTCAGGGTTTTTCTTTCCTATGTACGTTCTATTTGTGTCGATGAAAGTTCATTTTTTGCACACACAGCACTTCATCTCTAAAGGTCCATAAACCCCAACCATTTTTCCCTTTTGGCTTCATCTCTATCCCCCTTTTAATGGTTACAAACAAACAAGTTGATCTATTTAAAATGTACAAGTTTTGGGTTTCTTTATTGTCGATACGTTTCGTCTGTGCGGCAGGTTTCTTCAGTCCAGTGCAGAGAAAGGTGGAAGAATGAGGGGGGTTTTAAAGGTAATCAGTCTTAATTGAAGAAGCCACTGGCTCGAAACTTATCCTAAATAAAGATTACCAAATTTTTTTCACAAGTTTTCTCATTCTTCAAAGAGGAATGTACTGTGTATTCTTCAGGGGTTTTCCCAATATGGCGCCTCGTACACTTTTCCCCTTCACTTGGGGAACAGACCAAGTGAAGGAATGTACTCGCTTTTAACAATGTGAGTCCCATTCCAGGACAGGAGGAAAGGATTAGTTTAACCTCAGTCATGTCTCACAAACAAGATACGTATTTAAGAGGGTGATATATTTGTGTGTGTGTGTGGTTGCAGGGGTCGATTCGCAGCTCCTGACCCCGCCTCTTCGATGGTTGCTGGTGGGTCCACTCTCTCCTGCCCCATGAGCTTTATCGTACCTCTTTTTAAACCAGGTGGTTCTAGCCTCCACTACATCACTTTCCAGCCCATTCCACATCCTGACAATCTTGTCACTAAAGAAGTACTTCCTAACATCCCTGTGACTCATCTGAGTATTTCAACTTCCAGTTGTGACCCCTTGTTGCTGTGTCACATCTCTGAAACTTTTCTTTTCCCCTTGTCCAACTTATCAATTTTTCTCAGTATTTCATATGGTGGCCGTGGCCTGGTGGCAAAAGCTCTCGCTTCACAGGATGAGGATCGGGGTTTTGATTCTCGGCGGGGGTTGAAACATTGGGCGTGTTTCCTTACACCGGTTGTCTGTGTTTACCCATCAGTATAAAATGGGTACCTGGGTGTTAGTCGACTGGTGTGGGTTTTCATCTGGGACAAAACTGACCTAATTTGCCCGAAATGCTCTGCATAACAAGCGGCTTTCTATATGGTAGTATGTCATTTATATATGCTAGGACTGTACACCCTGTACGTGTAAATTATAGAAATAAAGAATATATGTCGTTTTTTTATGTCCCCCCCCCCCGCCTATCCCTCCTGTCGTCCAGTGTTGTCAGGGTTTAGTTCCCTTAACCTCTCCTCGAAGGACAAACGCCTCAGCTCCCGGGGAAATTTGTCTTGTAAACCTTCGCAACAACTGGATTCTATTCTGGTCTGAAAGCTCCAATATGGAGTATAAGAGAAAATTTTTTAGAAAGAACTTAATTTTAAAAAGTGTTCTTGCTAATTGACCAATTTTACTTATGCTGTTTTGCCGACTCATGGTGGGCGAAAAACGCATGACGCTTTAGACCACTAGATCACACAATCCTTAATAATGGCGCATCCAGCCAAGATAGATGTTTTTACCCGCCATCGAAGGACATATGGTGGTGTGAACGCCTCTGAGCATACCACGTATGTCCTTCGATGGTGGGTTACAACAACTAGCTTGGTTGGATGCGCCGTTGTTAAGGATTGTTTGATCTAGTGGTCTAAAGCGTCCATCATTTTCGCTCACCATGAGGCGGGCCCCAAAAAAGCATGGGTTCGACTCCTTTGGGTAGTGCAGTGTTGTTATTTTTTCAGGGACCACTCGTTTCGTGGGCACAATAAAACACACACACATTACACACACACACACACACACACACACACACACACACTCACAAACAACAAACCCAAAACACACACACACACAACAC
>NC_069465.1:25516920-25527397 GCF_026875155.1 Cherax quadricarinatus | reverse complement strand
GCTAACGGTGCGGCAATTTTGAATCGCCGGCCCTTTCCCACGTTGGACCAGCTCTGGTCCACGCCTAAACGACAACGACGATTACCTGCTGATGATACTTCTCCACCTTCTCGTTCTTCTCAGAAAAGATCGACACGTCCTTCACTACCTTTCCACGCTCAGTTTCAGACTGCACAATGGACTAAATTCTTCACTTTACGACCGACTTCCTCTACTGCCTATCTTTCTGATCACAGTATTGGCAAGGCACTCGTACGCCATGTTGGTAAAGATATTTCTTTTCATGCTCTTAAGAGCGATACTGTTCCTGTAACTATTGAAAAGCATCATTCCCTCAATTCTTGTAGTGGTACCATCATTCTGCCCCATACCATAGTTCAACAAAATTTCCAGACATGTGGCATTGACATTCTTGAACAGCTGGAACTCCAAGATCTCCCAATCCTCAAGGTAGACACTTACATTCTTCCTGCCCATGGGCGGAGACGATACCCTAGCAATGTGGCTCGTTTAACTTTTGACAGCCGTGAACTCCCATCCTCAATTTATGTAGCAGGACATCGGTTACAAGTTCGAAAGGTGATCCCTACACTGCAACAGTGTAGAAATTGCTGGCGATTTGGCCATCCAGCGAAATATTGCAGATCTATCGCCGAATGCCCAGTCTGTGGTGCCGATGACCATTCTAATACGTCTTGCAATCTACCTCCTTCTTTCCTTAATTGTCATGAGGCTCACCCTTCGTACTCTCGCCATTGTCAAGTCTACTTAAACGAGCAGGAAATCCGTTACCTCAAAGAGGCAGAAGGTCTCCCTTATGCCATGGCAGTTTCTCATCTCCACCTCCAAGGGAGACTACCTCGTGTTTCTTATTCCCGTGTTTCAAAACGTCCCCCCACTTCTGGTATCCCATCTTCTGCACCCACCTCTGTGGTTACCTCTCCCATAGTCACTCCTGTAGCTAATTCTTTTGCTGTCCTCCACTCAGACGTCCCTACTTCAATGTCTGTCTGATCTTGCTTCTTCGTGTTCTCTCTCACAAGCCTCAGTAGCGACGAGATCTCGTATGACACCTCCTCCCAATCGTCCCTCTACTTATCAAAAGTCAAAAAAAGGTCCGTTAACACCTCCTACCCATCTTCCACCTCATTTTCCCTTCCCTGTCTCTATACCTGGTTCTCCCCCTCTCACTGGCTCTGTTACAAGTGTAGAGGTTCACCCTCCTCCTCGTACTGTACCTTCCTCCCCTGTTCCCTCCCAAGTTTCTTCCTCTTCTGCCACCTCCCAGGTTTCTGCCTCTGTCCCCTTCCACGCTTCTCCAGTTCCCTCCACCCTTCCGTCCCCCCCTACCTTGGTACAGTCCATTACAGTTTCAATCTTTACTCATCCTCCCCCTACCATTTCAAATATTGTCTCCCATACAACGTCTCTGAATTCTGAAACACTTGAAGCAATCTCTGAATATATTGCAGAGACCAAACCATCAATGGACACTGATCCACCCTCTGCTCCTTCTCTCTCCTCTACTCCATCTGCACAGCTCCTTTCTTCACAGCGCACCGTTCCTTCGCTGCTTGAACGTTTTCCACTGCCTCCGCATGTGGACTTTTCTAACCCCTCTAGTCCGTAGGAACCCTTACCTGTGGATTTCAGGTATCTTTATCATTGCCAATCATGGCCTATTTACAGTGGAATAAATGCAGCCTCGGGTAATCGGGGTGAGCTTCAGATGTTACTCTCCCAGTTTTCCCCTGTTGGTGTTTGCTTACAGGAACCAAAATTACACTCTGCTGTTATCTCTCCCATCTCAGGCTATAATTTATTGTATTCTTCAGATCCTTTTCCTGATGGGACCTTTAATGAAAGTGCCCTTCTTCTACGCACTGATATTCCGTACTATCAGCTATTGTTCATACTTCGCTGCATTACACAGCAGCCCGTATCCACTTGCATAGGTGGTCTATGCTCTGTTCTTTATATCTCTCTCCTTCTCGGGCATTATCTATTCCGGATATTGCCTTTCTTGTTTCGTCATTACCACCACCGATTCTGTTACTTGGTGATTTTAATGCCCACCATTTCCTCTGGGGGGGGTCTCACTGTGATTCCCGTGGCATTCAGTTAGAGGCTTTTCTTGCCACCCACCCCCTCCATGTTTTAAATACAGGTACTCACATCCATTTTGATCCTCGGACTCACACTCTCTCTTGCATCGATCTCTCAGTCTGCTCTTCCTCCGCCACATTAGACTTCACTTGGTCTGTTCTTCCGGACTTGCATGACAGCGATCATTTCCCAATCATTCTTACTTCCCCTTCAGATTCACCACCTCTTCGCATCCCAAGCTCGCAATTTGATCTGGCAAATTGGAACCTTTACTCACACCTAACTGTTTTTAGAGAGGTTCCTTCTTCGTCCTCCATCGATGATCTTTTACACCTCTTCTCGTCCTCCGTTTTAACCGCAGCTTCTCATTCTATACCCCAAACTTGGGGCAGGCATTCTCAGAAATGCGTGCCTTGGTGGTCTCCTGCTTGTGCTCGTGCAGTACGTTTGAAACGCGCTGCATGGGGCAGGTACCGTACAATAGAACCACAGAGAGACTTCTTGATTTTAAGCAGAAGCGTGCGATCGCTCGCCGTGTCATCCGTGACGCTAAACGCACTTGCTGGCGAGATTGTCTCCACCATCACCTCTGCTTCCTCTATGAGTGCATCTGGAAAAAGTACGAAAACTGAGTGGTAAATATTCTCCTGACCCGCTCCTGTTCTGCGGGTTGCCGGTGTTGATAAAGCAAACCCACTAGATGTTGCCAATGAAATTGGCAATCATCTGGTCTGTATTTCTCAGAGATTCATCTATGCCCCTCATTTCTTTCCTCAAAGTCTGCCAGAGAGTTAGCACCTTTGGACTTTTCTTCTCTCAGAGAAGAACAGTATAAGGCCTTTTACACTTCAAGAACTGGAGGCAACAGTCTCAGCTTGCCGATCATCGGCAGCTGGGCCCGACCATTCATATTCGTATGCTACAACATTTTCTCAGTCAGCCCTTGCAGTCCTATTACGCCTTTACAATCTTATTTGGTCACAAGGAGTTCTTCCACAGTGTGGAATCCGCCTTGTTCTCCCTTTCCGCAAACCAGGCACTACGGGACATGAAACCTCCCACTATTTTTCCCATTCTCTTACCAGTGCAGTTTGCAAAGTGATGAAAGCTAGTTAAAAAGACGTTTAGTGTGGTATTTAGAGACACACAACAGTCTCCCCCACTCGTCAATATGGCTTTCGTAAGGACGTCTACCATAGACCCTTCTACGCTTGGATACGTATGTTCGTAACGCCTTTGCGAATAACCACTCAGTTATTTGCCATATTTTTTGACCTTGAGAAAGGCATATGACACAACTTGGGGTATAATATTTTAGCCCAAGCCCACTCCTTAGGCCTTCGAGGCAATCTACCATCCTTCCTTAAGAACTTTTTAACTGACAGACATTTCCGTGTTCGGGTTATAATGTGCTCTCCCTGGACTTTATCCAAGCTGAAGGTGTCCCCAAGGGATGTGTTCTGAGCACAACACTTTTTCTCCTTGCTTTAATGATTTGGCCTCTAGTCTTCCATCAAATATTTGGTCATCACTCTATGTTGATGACTTCGCTATTGCCTCCGCAGGCAGTAGTTTCTCTCCAGCATGCAGTCGACCGTGTTTCCAATTGGGCCACCACATGTGGGTTTAAATTTTCCAGCACTAAAACCCACCAAATTACTTTCACTAGATGCTCTGTCATCTCCGATCATCCTTTGTACCTCTATGGCCCGTATCCCTGAACGTGATACAGTCAAGTTTCTGGGCCTCCTCTTTGATCGTAGGTTATCCTGGAAACCTCACATTACCTCTCTGAAGGCAACTTGCCACAGCCGGGCTGAACCTCCTTAAAACCCTTGCTCATCTTTCATGGGGAGTTTGATCATCGAACCCTCCTTCCCCTATATTCCGCCCTTATTTATCGAAAATTGATTATGGTGACCAATCTATTCAGCGGCATCTCCTGCTACTCTCTTAGCTTAACCCATTCATCCCCAAAGGATTACGTTTATGCCTTGGTGCTTTTCGCTCTTCCCTGTTGAGAGCCTCTATGCAGAAGCGAACGTTCCATCCTTATCCGATCCGCCGTGATGCCCATTGCCTTCGCTACTATGTACGCTCTCATGATCTCCGCAACCCTTTTCCATTTTAAAATGGCCACTGATATTAGTAGACATTATTTGTTCGCCGCCCTGTTTACTCCGTCCCTTCTCTCTTCGCCTTCATTCGCTCTTGTCTTCTCTTCAATTACCACCTTTCTATGTACATGTAGCATCTCACTTTTCCCTACCCCCCTGGGAAGTTCCAGCTGTTCGAGTCTGTTCTCTCTCCCTTGCTCGAAAGCCCAACTGCCTATGGTCGCTTCCCGCTCTCATTTTCTTGACCACTTTCACTCTCATTCCATGCCATTGCTGTGTACACAGATGGCTCTAAGTCTTCTGACGGCGTAGGATTCGCAGCAGTGTTTCCGGACAGCATTGTACAAATGCATTTACTATCTTCGGCTAGTATTTTTATTTGCTGAATTGTATGCCATCCTTACAGCACTTATCCGTATTGCATCTATGCCTGGGGTCATCATTTGTGGTTGTCTCAGACTCCCTTAGTGCTTTACAGGCTATACAGAAATTTGATACACCTCACCCCTTAGTCCTCCGTATCCAACTTTGGCTACGCCGCATTTTTTACCAAGCATAAAGATATTTTTTTGGTTTTGGGTCCCGGGTCATGTTGACGTACAGGGCAATGAACAGGCAGACACTGCTGTGCAGTCAGCAGTACATGACCTACCAGTTTCATGTAGAGGTATTCCATTACGGACTATTTTGCTGCAATATCTTCCGAACTTCACCCCGTTGGCAACAACGTTGGTCTACTATGTCGGCAACAAATTTCAGTCTATTAAACCGAGTAATAGTTTACTGGCCGTCTTCTTATCACCAGTGTCGAGGTTGGGAGACTACTCTCTCCCGTCTTCACATTGACCATACTCGTTTTTACTCATGGATATCTCTGGAGAGGGCCCTGCTCCTCTCTGTGAGAATTCCCAAGTTCCATTATCAGTCAGCCAAAATTCTGTTGGACTGCCCACGTTTATCAACGAGCACACAGAATTTACCTCCGTAGTCGTCTTCGCTCTGCTGCTCTCTCTTTACCTTCCCTTCTCGCTGATGGACCCACCTTTCATCCAGACACTCTCATTGACTTTTTGACAACAACTGACTTCACAAATTCTGATACCTTCAGCCCTTTCTACTTCAATCTCTTGCTACCCCCTACCCCCGTACTATCGCCTGCCTCGCTGTTTTATGTAACCTACTGATCATCCCTCCTCCCTTCTGCCATCCAATACCCTCGCTTCCTTCCCTACCCTGCAGCGCTGTATAGCCCTTGTGGCTTAGCGCTTCTTTTTGATTATAATAATAATACTTCAGCAGGAAGTAGAATTTTTGTTAAAGCATGGTTTAGTGGAGGAGGAGTCTAGTCCATGGGCTTCACTGTGCATCCTTGTGAAGAAGGCTGATGGAGGGTTTTGTATGTGTACAGACTACCGTAAAGTGAATGAGGTCACAATTACAGATGCTTACCCTCTTCCTCGTCTGGATGACGTAATTGACTTTGTGGGTAAGGCTACTTTTGTGTCCAAGTTAGATCTCCTTAAAGGCTACTATCAGGTACCTTTGACGGATAAGGCGAAGAAAATCTCTGCCTTCGTAATTTCAGGAGGTCATTATCAATACACAGTTACCCCCTTCGGAATGAAAAATTCCCCCTCTTCATTCCAGAAACTTATCCATCAGGCTATTAAAGGACTTGAAGGCACGGCAGCGTACCTAGAGGATATTGTTGTGGTGTCTGATACTTGGGATCAACACCTACTTAGACTTAGGCTCTTTTTGAGACCTTTAAGAGTTCCCTTTAACAGTTAATTTTCTAAATCTTCCTTTGGCCAGGCCACTGTCACTTTTCTAGGCCATGAAGTAGGTAGTGGTAAAGTTGCACCTAAACTTGCTAAAGTTCTTTAATAGAAAGATTATCCAGTTCCTCATGATAGGAAATCTCTTCAACGTTTCCTAGGCATGATAGGATTTTACAGAAGATTCTGTAAGAATTTCTCAGATATTGTAGCCCCTCTTGCCTCTCTTACCAGTCACAAAGTTCCCTTTCATTGGACCTCAGACTGTAACACTACTTTTAATAAAGCAAAAAGATTATTGTGTACTGCACCCATTCTCTTGTCTCCAGACTTCTCCAAACCTTTTTCATTACAAGTTGATGCTTGTGAGTCTGGGGTTGGGGCAGTACTATTACAAATCGGGAACAAGGAGTTGCAGCCTGTAGCATACTTTTCAGCCAAGTTCCAGCCACATCAGTGGGCTTACTCTACCATTGAAAAAGAAGCCCTCGTGCTGGTACTGGCTTTGGAGCATTTCGATGTTTATGTGGGCCAAAACTCACAGGTGGTCACAGTCTACAGTGATCACAATCCTCTAGTATATCTCCAAGCCATGAAGAACCACAACACAAGGCTTATGCGCTGGATGCAAAGGCTGCAGCCCTATAATTTCCATTAAATATATTGGCAGGCAAAAAAAATATGTTGGCAGACTCTTTATCTAGAGTAAATATTTTATTTAGCTTAGGATGTTATTTGTGATAACCCCTTTTCCACGCTCTTTTTTTTTTATCCCCGGGTGTGGGGTTTTTTTAGTGAGGGGATGTAGGCTACCATCCGCTGTATCTTGGACCTATGCAAAGCCTGTCTGACTGCTGTCTCACTCTAAGTTTAGGGTTTGGCTTTTGGGCCCACGAGAAAAGCTGAGCTCTATCTAAGAGTTGGATGGTGGAGAGGAAAGGCGGTCCCATTATTTTGTGCCATGGCGGCACGGTTACCACTGGGAGGTGGCAGCCTAATCCTGAGCCTTCTCGGGGTGGGGGGGTGGCATGCAAAGAGTACGTAACCTTTATTCGGCGCATGTACACACCCTCATTTACAGGCTATCTCGCCCAACCAGCGAACCAGGTTGCTAAGAGTTGATGGGGCCCCGTCGTTCAACTAGTGACCAGGTTCTAGCCAATAAGAAGATGGTTTTGGCAATCGCAGAAGTTATGTGGGTACCGCTCTCCTGTCTGCCCTGGTCATTCCCATCTAGAGCTGGTTGAAGCACGGTCTGCTATCTTGTGGCTTCTATTTCTGCCTTGCTTACAGTGGAGTGCACTATACTTATCACTGTACACCCTTTCAAGGGGGGTTCCTTGGCGTGGTGAAGAGGCTCTTGGTCTGAGGAATTAGACCTGTCGGTCTTCTTCCTCAGACCGAACCTAATTACCCCCCAATCCCCCGTTCCCTATCCCATCCTCCCCTTTTTCCTTTCCTCCTCCTCCTCCCCACCCCTCCCTTTTGACCTTCCTTTTTGGCTTTTTTTTCCACAGGCACGCTAGTTACTAGGTAGGGGAAAGGGTACCGGGGTCCATCCCATTCCGTTGAGGTTCTTGGCGGTGGCGTAGTTTGCCGTGGAATCTGGATTGCCTTGGGATGTCCTGATCCCTCTCCGGTATCCCGGAGGGTGGCTTTGGGTGTCTCTCGGGCGACGGGTGTATCTCTGGAAGCCACCTTTCGGATTCCGGGGATGGTGGCCGAAGGAGGTATGCTTTGTGGCGGATATCCGGCCGCCCTCTCTTTTGTCCACCGAGGTAGCTCGGTAGATGTGAGGTTGCTATCCCGGATTGCCGGTTTACTGGCATGATGGGTAGGGTATGGCAAGGGTTCCATGCTGCATCTGCGCTACTTGCGGTGCATAGGTCCTCTTGGGCGCAGAGGAAGATTTCTGGCCCTTTCATTCCTCCTAGGAACTATCCCTTCCCGGTCCCCCCTTTTTTTATTCTTTTTATTTTTATTTTCTTTTCTTCTTTTTTTTCTTAAAAACAAAAAGAAAGGAGTAACCTAACCATGGCAGCCCAAGTCCATGAACCTGCTACCCCCGGGCCCCTTCTTGATCCCGCACCCTGTTCTGACCCCGCCTCGTCTTTGGACCACTCTACGGACACTCCTCATGCCTCTGTACCTCATGCCGGTGCTGTTTCCTCACCCGCTTCAGGTACTGAGGCCTCGACTGACTCCTTCGATTTATCTGACCTTCGCTCTCCTCTGACTATGCTTCCGGCCTCTCCCTGTACGGTGCGGCAATTTTCGAATTGCCGGCCCGTTCCACGTTGGACCAACTCTGGTCCCACGCCTAAACGACAACGACAATTACCTCCTGATGATATTTCTCCACCTTCTCGTTCTTCTCAGAAAAGATCGACACGTCCTTCACTACCTTTCCACGCTCAGTTTCAGACTGCACAATGGACTAAATTCTTCACTTTACGACCGACTTCCTCTACTGCCTATCTTTCTGATAACAGTATTGGCAAGGCACTCCTACGCCATGTTGGTAAAGATATTTCTTTTTATGCTCTTAAGAGCGGTACGTGCATCGTCACCGTACAGAATGCTACCCAGGCTCATGAGCTTTCTCGTCTTTCCCATATCGATACTGTTCCTGTAACTATTGAAAAGCATCATTCCCTCAATTCTTGTAGTGGTACCATCATTCTGCCCCATACCATAGTTCAACAAAATTTCCAGACATGTGGCATTGACATTCTTGAACAGCTGGATAACCGAGTATAGGTTACTGGCCGTCTTCTTATCACCAGTGTCGAGGTTGGGAGACTACTCTCTCCCGTCTTCGCATTGGCCATACTCGTCTTACTCATGGATATCTCGTGGAGAGGCGCCCTGCTCCTCTCTGTGAGAATTGCCAAGTTCCATTATCAGTCAGCCACATTCTGTTGGACTGCCCACTTTATCAACGAGCACGCAGAATTTACCTCCGTCGTCGTCTTCGCTCTGCTGCTCTCTCTCTACCTTCGCTTCTCGCTGATGGACCCACCTTTCATCCAGACTCTCTCATTGACTTTTTGACAACAACCGACTTACTTCACAAATTCTGATACCTTCAGCCTTTTCTACTTCAGTCTCTTGCTACCCTCTACCCCTGTACTATCCCCTGCCTCGCTGTTTTCTTTAACCTACTGATCATCCCTCCTCCCTTCTGCCATCCTATACCCTCGCTTCCTTCCCTACCCTGCAGCGCTGTATAGCCCTTGTGGCTTAGCGCTTCTTTTTGATTATAATAATAATTATCACCGTACATAGTGTACATATTGCTGTTCTAAATTGGTGAAGGATAATATAAGTCTAAACTTTTTCTGCAGTGTTTATTTTGCTCCCATTCACCCGGGATAACAGGCCATTTGGAATCCTGGGTTGTAATATGTTGTGTATTGATATATATTGTTATGAAAGCGAACATTCCTGGTGTCTTTGTTGTTCAGAAAACGCAGTGTTTAGTGTATTTAATGTCATTGTTCATACTTATTATTTGGTCTTTCTCCTCTTTTGCTTCCTTCAGTCTTTTTTTGTAAATTTTACAGTCATGAATGTAAGGATTGTATCCAAAACTCGTTACTTGGCACTTTTCAACATCGAAACATGTCTTTCAAAGCTCCGGCCATTTAACCATCCTAATCATGGAACGGGTGGGGTACAACCCATGTTCTGCAGACGTGTTATTACGATTTTTAGTCATTTCAACCTATTCAAGTCACTCTCGATACTCGTACGCACAGCCAATGATGCTGCATTTTTTCTAATTTTTGTCTTGCGTGAATTTTGATATTTTAGACATTAATCCCAGTTCGAAATCACTTAAGTAAATCGTGCAAAGTACTGGTCCAAGGAATTATCCTGAGGAGTCCCAGTGACACGTCTCCATTCGATACATTCGCTATTTCCTATTGGTGGGCTAATCGTGAAAGCAGGCAGGAATATTTTCGTCCTGTAACCTTCAGTGTTACTAGCAAACTCATGTTTCAGCTATTTCATCTTTTCTTAATCATTAGAAAAACCCCCCCTTTTTTTGGGGGAATTTTTTTTTTAAAAAACCCCTTTCAAAAAAAAGGGGGGCCGGGGCCCCCCCCCCAAAAAAAAAATTTTTAACCCCCCCCCAAAAAAACCCCCCCCAAAAAACCCCAAAAAAAATTTCCCCCCCCTTTAAACCCAACCCCCCCCTTTTTTCCCCAAACCCCCCCCCCAAAAGGGGGTTTTTTTTTTAAAAAAAAAAAAAAAATTTTAAAAAAAAAATTTTTTTTAAAAAATTTTTAAGAAATTAAGAAAAAAAAATTTTTTTTTTTTCCCCTTTAAAAAAACCCCTTTTTTTTTAAAAAAATTTTTTTTTTTTTAAAAAAATTTTTAAAAAAAAAAGGGGGGTTTTTTTCAAAACCCGGGGGGGGAAAACCCTTTTTAAAAAAAAATTTTTTTTCCCTTTTTTTTTACCCCCTTTTT
>NC_069465.1:25481920-25494420 GCF_026875155.1 Cherax quadricarinatus | reverse complement strand
TTTTAAAAATTTTTTTTTTTTAAAAAAAAAAATTTTTTTTTATTTTTTTTTTTTTTTAAAAAAAATTTTTTTTTTTTTTATTTTAAAAAAAAATTTTTTTTAAAAAAAATAAAATTTTTTAAAAAAAATTTTTTAAAAAAAATTTTAAAAAAAAAAAAATATTTTTTTTAAAAAAAAAAAATTTTTTTTTTTTTTTTTCCCCCTTTTTTTCCCCCCCCTTTTTAAAAAAAAAATTTTTTCCCCCCAAAAAAATTTTTTTTAAAAAAAATTTTTTCCCCCAAAAAAAAACCAAAAAAATTTTTTGGGGTGAAAAAAAAATTTTTTGGGGCCCAAAAAAAACCCCCCCCCCCCAAAAAAAAGGAAAAAAAAAAAATTTTTTAAAAAAAACCCCCTTTTTGCCCGGGAAAAACCCCCCCCCCAAAAAAAAACCCCCCCCCCCCCCCCCCCCCCGGGGGGAAAAAAAAAAAACCCCCCCGGCCCCCCCTTTTTTCCCCCCTTTTAAATTTAAAAAAGGAAAAAGGGAAAAAAAAAAAATTTTTAAAAAAAAAAAAAATTTTTTAAAAGGGTTAAATTTTTAAAAAAATTTTTTTTTTAAAAAAAAATAAATTTTAAAAAAAAAATTAAAAGGGAAAAAAAATTTTTTTTTTTAAAAAAATTTTTAAAAAAAAAAAAATTTTTTTTAAAAAAAAATTTTTTAAAAATTTTTTTAAAATTTATATTTTTAAAAGGGGGGAAAAAAAAAAAAAAAATTTTTTAAAGTTTTTAAAAAATTTTTTAAAAAAATTTTAAAAAAAAAAAAAAAATTTTTAAAAAAAATTTTTAAAAAAATTTTTAAAGGGAAAAATTTTTTGGGGGGGAAAAAAAAAAAAAAAAAATTTTTTAAAAATTTTTTTTTAAATTAAAAAAGGGGGGGGGTTTTTAAAAATTTTTTTTAAAAAAAAATTTTTTTTAAAATTTTAAAAAAAATTGGGGGTTTTTTTAAAAAATTAAATTTTAAAAAATTTTTAAAATTTTTTAAAAAAAAAAAAAAAATTTTTTAAAAAAAAAAAAAAATTAAAAAAAAAAAAATTTTTTTTTAAAAATTTTAAAATTTTTTAAAAAATTTTTTTAAAAAAAATTTTTTTTTAAAAAAATTTTTTTTTTAAAAAAAAATTTTTTTTTTAAAAAAAATTTTTTTAAAAAGGGGGGGGAAAAAAAAAATTTTTTTTTTAAAAAATATATAATTTTAAATAAATAAAAAAATTTTTTTTTTAAAAATTTTAAAAAAAATTTTTTTTAAAAATATATAAAATATTAAATATTTAAAAAAAAAATTTAAAAAATTTTAAAAAAAAAAAAAAAAAAATTTTTTTTATAAAAATATATTTTTATTTAAAAAATTTTTTTAAAAAAAAAAATATATATATTTATATTAATATATGTATATACATGTATATAATGTATTATATATATTTTTATATATATATATATATATATATATATATATATATATATATATATTAGACCGTCAACATCGTTTTCACGAGAAATATTTTCGTTATTATTGTTACGTTGCAATTCGTTAAATTTATGTTAATCTAACGAACCCAAAACAGTGAATAAAGAAAAATCTGATTAATATCATAAAATGGGTAAACGTAATGGTACGTTTTATACCCACTTGTCACCAGTAGTAGGACGGGTCTGACACTGGGGTCGGTATTAACAGGGATGAGGTTACAGCAGGGGAAAGCTCAAACAGCACAGAGGTTCAATCAGACGGAGGAACGAGCCTCCGCCACTCCTTGTACTGAATGTACCGCTTCATGAGATACAGTGCGATACAGTCACGCCGGAGGTGGTCGTGGGAGAGTTAAACCGTCAGGGGTAACTGAGCCTGAGATGATGTGTAACAAGGGGAGTCCTGGTAACACAGGTGTGGAGTTCACCAGGCTTGTAGCGCTCTTTTGTGTGTACTCATCTAATTGTACTCACCTAATAGTGGTTGCAGGGATCTAGTTATAGCTCCTGGCCCAGCTTCTTCACTGCTCGCTACTAGATCCACTCTCCCCCTGCTCCATGAGTTTTATCGTATCTCTTCTTAAAGCTATGCATGGATCCTGCCTCCCCTACATCACTCTCCGGACTGTGTATGTGTGTGTGTGTGTGTGTGTGTGTGTGTGTGTGTGTGTGTGTGTGTGTGTGTGTGTGTGTGTGTGTGTGTGTGTGTGTGTGTGTGTGTGTGTGTGTGAGTGAGTGAGAACCTGTATTTGTGTATACTAGTCTCAATGTGTGTGTGTTTGTGTCCGTATGCATGCGTTTGAGTAGAAGGAAGGGAATGGAACATGTACGATATATTATTATTTACAGGGAACGGGGTCGAGCTCTGGCTCCTGGCCTTGCTTCTAAAGCAACAATCAGTGAGATCATTGCTTCCTAGCATCTAAAGTCTTTTCGTAAATACACATCCAGTTCTTTCCATTAGTTTACCAACGTGAGATGTAGGAAATATTTTCTCACCGCCGTTCAACACCCTTCATCCCTGTCTCGTATTTCACAACTCTCTCAACATCAGTTTTTGCCAAATCCTCCATGTATTGTTTACGTCGTAATCATGTTTCTTTTTCTTATTCTCTTTTTTAAGGTGACGTTTAGCACTTTTAGTCTCTCCTCATAGCTTGATCATCCTGCCTCTGGGATTAGTTTTACTGCACACCTCTGGATATTCCAGAGTTGGTACACATGCGTAATCTCCATGCTAGTAATTTGTGCTCGCACTTGTGTTGTGTGTGTTGTTTGTGTGTACTCACCTATTTGTGGTTGCAGGGGTCGAGTCACAGCTCCTGGCCCCGCCTCTTCGCTGATTGCTACTAGGTCCTCTCTCTCCCTGCCCCATGAGCTCTATCATACCTCGCCTTAAAACTATGTATGGTTCCCGCCTCCACTACGTCACTTTCTAGGCTATTCCACGGCCTGACTACTCTATGACTGAAGAAATACTTCCTAACATCCCTTTGATTCATCTGAGTCTTCAACTTCCAATTGTGACCTCTTGTGTCTGTGTCCCTTCTCTGGAACATCCCGTCTTTGTCCACCTTGTCTATTCCGCGCAGTATTTTATATGTCATTATCATGTCTCCCCTGACCCTCCTGTCCTCCAGTGTCGTCAGGCCGATTTCCCTCAACCTTTCTTCGTAGGACAATCCCCGTAGCTCTGGGACTAATCTTGTTGCAAACCTTTGCACTTTCTCTAATTTCTTGACGTGCTTGACTAGGTGTGGATTCCAAACTGGTGCTGCATACTCCAGTATGGGCCTGACGTAAATGGTATACAGTGTGTGTGTGTGTGTGTGTGTGTGTGTGTGTGTGTGTGTGTGTGTGTGTGTGTGTGTGTGTGTGTGTGTGTGTGTGTGTGTGTGTGTGCCTATGTTACTGTAGTTGCAGGAGTCTAGGCTCAGGTTCTAGCTTCGCGGACTATGTATAAAGCCTGTTTCCTAGATTTTTTCGTCCAGGTCATTCCACTTCCTGACCACCATACGACTGAAGAATTTTTTCCTCTCATCTCTCGGCCCAATCTGTCTCTTACTTTCAAATAAACCCTCGTGTACTTGTTTCTCACCTCTTGAGCAGTCTTTTTCCTGGATTTTCTGTGTTGTACGACTCTTGTAGGTTTAGCGGTTAGTTATGATTATAATAATTATGATAATCTGAGTATTCTGTATGTTATTTTCATGTCTCCACATGTTTTTACAATTACTGTACAATGTTTTAAAACAAAGTGGTGGACGATGTCGCAAATGCAGCCTGATAAACTGAGCGCCTTTTTCTTTTATAAATTATATTTTAAGTTCAGTTCTTTCATTATTATGTTTATGTGGAAGTGTTAAACTCGTAGAGTTATTCAGTATGTGTGCACAATGAACTGGTAGCCAAGCAGGGTTAATTCAAGGCAGTGTAGAGAAACCAGAATTCCCTGAAACAAGAGTCCTTTACTGTCTTCAAGAAATCTTTTCTGAAAGGTTCAGGTAATTTTTTTTTATCTCAACTCATTCCCAGAAGGAATGAGATGAATTTCCTTGTAATTCTTAGCACGTCTCTTGGTGTGGATTCCATGCTGGCGTTGTATATTACAAGATGAGCTCGAAGTATATCGTGAAGGACTCTGCCGAGATCTTGAAAGCTTCTCCAATTCGTCAAACGAGCATTCTCTGCCTTGGATATAAAGGTGCAATGATCCTCTGACGATATGCTCGACACAATGCTCACCCAAAGTTTATTATATGAAGACTGAAAACTTGTTTGCAGATCTATAGTCATTTTCCAGTCTACTTCATAATTCCTCAGTTTTCATAACCTTATGATGTGAGAAAGACAAATGTGCGATTATCAAGTTATTTATTAAGGATATGTCCTGCTTACCCAATAAATCATCAATAAATGACTTGATATTCGCGTGTTTTTCTCACCTGTCGGTGTTAATCACAAAGTTTGATGGAACTCTGGATTTGCTGAGGTGTGCGTCCGTGTGTGTATTTAATTCAGGGCGGCGTGTGTGGTGTGTGCGTGGTTATAATGTTCATGTGTTTCTGAGGTGGTAGTAGTAGAACATTTGTGGTGTGGTGGTCATGAAGGGTTAGTGTGTAGTGTTGGTAGGGGCGGAGCTTGTCTTGGGTGGTGAGAGGTGGGTGGCTGAGAGGCGGGGTCTGGCACTGTTGGCACGAGGGTAACAGAGTGGCCCTCACTTCCCCCCTCGTACTAGGAGTAACTGAAGGTAAAACGGGTAGCAAGGAGAGGGAGGGTAAGGTTTTAGGGGGCGGGTAGAGGGCGTGCGCCGACCCACCTGCCTAATATAGCCGTAAGATTAATATTGGTTGGTGGTGCCGGCTGGCGGAGGGTATATAGTAGGGTGGAGAGCTGCCTCCCTCTGTCCACTCCCGAGTCCTGCCGCAGCCATGTCCCGCAAGTCCGGCTCCCGCTCCTCCTCCAAGAGGTCCAAGAAGTCAGGAGGAGGAAGCAATGTGTTTGATATGTTCACACAGCGGCAGGTGGCCGAATTTAAGGAAGGCTTCCAGCTGATGGACCGCGATAAGGATGGTATAATCGGCAAGACTGATCTCCGCGCCACTTTCGACGAAATCGGCCGTATCGCCACCGACCAGGAGTTGGACGAGATGCTTGCTGACGCTCCCGCCCCCATCAACTTTACTATGTTGCTCAATATGTTCGCAGAGAGGCAAACGGGCGAGTCTGACGACGACGACGTGGTAGCAAAAGCCTTCTTAGCCTTTTCGGACGCCGAGGGACTCATAGACTGTGACGTCTTCCGTCACGCTCTCATGACGTGGGGAGACAAGTACTCGGCTCAAGAAGCGGATGACGCACTCGATTCCATGGATGTTGATGACAACGGCAAGATCGAGGTTCAGAGCATCATCCAGATGTTGACTGCTGGAGGCGGTGATGATGCACCCGCGGCCGAAGACACTGCCTAAACAAAATTATATTATATATATACATATCTGTCCCTTCTACCACTGCCCCCAGCATCTTCCCCAAGCACATGCCCACCCACGCCCACCTTTACCACGCGAAGCTTAAACTTTCAATGAGTAACCCACTGCCAGCAGTGGGCGGGGCTTCGGGCTGGACCTTCGTTATTGTGGTGTTGTGATTGTGAGAAGCCATCTAAATTCGATTCAGTGATTCCCAGCACACGCAAGAACATTCAGAGAGAGAGAGAGAGAGAGGAAACAAATATACGACGAACCCTGGCTCTAGTGGCTGATATTATTGTTGATGGTCGATAACTGCAAATAAAGTTAAATATTGAACGAGTGCTTGAAATCTCATTGTCTTTATTTCCTGTGTTGACGGAGGAAATGCTCGGGGCGAGAAGGTAAACCTGCCACCGCTGCTCAGATATGACCCGGGTGTATCCCGCCTCGCGGGCCTCATGTCATGTTCCAGTATTTGCAACACTTTGTAAACGTCCTTCTTGAAATGAAACCATTCCAACTCGCTGTTATCTCTGACGTTTTACTTTACATCCCAACATAACAATCTTCCCATATTATGCCCACCTTTGTTGAATTTTTTACATTAAGTGGCAAGTCCTCATCTTGTTTGCAAAACGTGACCCCCAACTCAGTTTACCCATAGGACCCCCATCTTAATGTCTCTGTTAAAAGTGCCACTTTTCATTTACTAAGCAAAATATATCCATAAAGTTCCCTCTATGTTTACAGAAAGGATCACTGTCATGTTTCACACCAAATGCTTTTTTTTACCTTTAATTCAATGAAAAACAAATTAAGTTATATATATGTGTAACTAATTTTCAGCTTCATTAATAAAGTGTAAACTATAAATATACATTAACACAGGGGTAGAAAATAAAAGAAAATAGTAAGTCATAGTTTACTAAATACTCCAAAATAACAGAGTTTGGAAGACACTATAAATCATCTCTCATCACTGCTGTAAGGGCATCTATAAACAAAGTACTCTTTAAACGTTGATGAAATATAAAACTTTTGCTAAACATAAGAAAACGTTTAGTAAATGACAAAAATCTAAAGTGTTCATATCAAGAGCTACAACAATAAATTATATTTTTTACTAACATTTTAATTATTACACCCCATCAGCAGTTCGTCCTAATAACACACTATGCCTCATCTGTCCTGGATTTGACAGCATCCTTATATCTCCAACAATTTGGCTGCTAAGATGACTAGGAGAGGAGTCTCAGTCATAAAAATAAACTAAACGATCACATAACAGATATTACAATAATAACAAAGGCCATATTTTTTGTGTATCTGTAATTGTGTTAAACACGGAAGGCTCAGTTCTCCTTCCAGGGACTGAACTATATTTCTATGGAGGGTGACACTGACTACGATAAGTGGCTCGTGAGTCTGAGCATGCAAGTTCTATTACAAATTCCTTTGCTTGCAGTTGTAAGATATGGAAGACACCCCTCACGATACTGTGCATGCTATTCAAGGTACCAGCCTCCTTGTACAACATCAAGTGGTATTGAGTACAATTTATTAAGTGTATCTACACAATCCTCTCAAGGGATGGCTCCTTGGTTCAGAGAATTTTAAATCCAAGCTTATCATCTTCCATCACCTAGGCGCTGTGTGACCCCTGCGGGTTTAGCGCTATTACGTTAATCTGCAGAACAAATCTGTAGGTGGAAGGGGTGTGTGATGAATGGTTTGAAAAATCGACAAGTTGAAGATTGAGACACTTATGCAGCATATGGGAATCTTTATTCAGGAAACGTTTCGCCACACAGTGGCTTCATCAGTCCAATACAAAGAGGAAGGCGTAAGGAGAGGAGGAGTATGAGGTAATCACATTCTACAAGACTGATGGACTGAACACATCGACTCCAGGCCGAGGGACTGATTACCTCATACTACTCCTCTCCTTACGCCTTCCTCTTTGTATTGGACTGATGAAGCCACTGTGTGGCGAAACGTTTCCTGAATAAAGATTCCCATATGCTGCATAAGTGTCTCAATCTTCATCCAGGTGGAAGGGGGTTTGGGGGCTCCTAGGAAAGGTTGGAGGGAGGGAGTAAAGGAGACTTTGTATGCGGAGGGCTTGGACTTCTAGCAAGCGTTTGTGAGCGTGTTTGATGGGAGTGAATGGAGTGAGTTTTCGATCTTGTGCTGATGGGGTGTGAGCAAGGTAACATTTCCGAAGGTACTCGGGAAAATCGGTTAGCCTCACTTGAGGCATGGAGAAGTGGGGGGTATTTGCAGTTTTGAACTGCAGTAGCGGCACTTCTGTGGAAAGAGTGATGGGCAAAGTGTTTCTTCTTTTTCGGGTCACCCTACCTCGGTGGGAGAAAGCTTGAGTGTGAAGAAAAATATCATAATATATCACGTGAGCATAACCTTAAGACATTTTATTATGACATGTTACGGCCCTGGAACAATATTCACTTCCATGGATAAAATTCCAGGGCCTAAATATTTCCATTAACATATCGTTAATGTTCTCATGTCTTCCTCAATTTACGGTTATCATACTACAGAATATAGCGAGGAAAAGATACACTTTACAAGAGAAGCTCTCACACAGGGACAACATTACCAAGTCATGATTTGATAAAGTGGCACACTCGGCGGATGGAAGCCTGGTAAAGGGGAAGAATGATTTTTATCTAGTTATTCAGGGACGGAGGATGAAGTCTCCAGTCTCCACGAACCGATATGAATTTAACGCTGCATAATAATATAAAATAATCTACATAGAAACATGGTCCAAAAATTTGAATTGCAACGTCCGACTGTTCTCTAATATATCATATACTACACTGGCCCACAGTGGCATCTTTCAAGAGGTTCTCATCAATGCAAAGGCTACCAAGATACCACATTAGAGATCACATACCACTGCTACCAACCACATTCTAAGGCAACACACTAGAGAGTGTATATCCCTCTTGCATAATACCAAATGGTCATTGCTGTGACAATAACTGAACAGAACTTTATCGAGCTTGCTGCCCATTTTTTCATCGTATCAGGTGATGTGCTGGACTAAATTAAAATTACCCTCTCTATTCTCCTCTCTCTCTCTCTCTCTCTCTCTTTCGTGAGGTGCTCACTGCATCTGTGCCACGAGGAACTCGGAGATCCTGTTCCATAAATAATTTACTATGGTTTAACATTGTAGGATCTTACTGCTCAGGAAAACTTATTATAAAAATTACTACACATTCTTGGATACTAATGATTAAGAAAAGATGAAATAGCTGAAACATGAGTTCGCTAGTAACACTGAAGGGTTACAGGACGAAAATATTCCTGCCTGCTTTCACGATTAGCCCACCAATAGGAAATAGCGAATGGTATCGAATGGAGACGTGTCACTGGGACTCCTCAGGGATAATTCCTTGGACCAGTACTTTGCACGATTTACTTAAGTGATTTCGAACTGGGATTAATGTCTAAAATATCAAAATTCACGCAAGACAAAAATTAGAAAAAATGCAGCATCATTGGCTGTGCGTACGAGTATCGAGAGTGACTTGAATAGGTTGAAATGACTAAAAATCGTAATAACACGTCTGCAGAACATGGGTTGTACCCCACCCGTTCCATGATTAGGATGGTTAAATGGCCGGAGCTTTGAAAGACATGTTTCGATGTTGAAAAGTGCCAAGTAACGAGTTTTGGATACAATCCTTACATTCATGACTGTAAAATTTACAAAAAAAGACTGAAGGAAGCAAAAGAGGAGAAAGACCAAATAATAAGTATGAACAATGACATTAAATACACTAAACACTGCGTTTTCTGAACAACAAAGACACCAGGAATGTTCGCTTTCATAATAATATATTTCAATACACAACATATTACAACCCAGGATTCCAAATGGCCTGTTATCCCGGGTGTAATGGGAGCAAAATAAACACAGCAGAAAAAGTTTAGACTTATATTATCCTTCACCAATTTAGAACAGCAATATGTACACTATGTACAGTGATAAGTATAGTGCACTCCACGGTAAGCAAGGCAGAAATAGAAGCCACAAGATAGCAGACCGTTATTATAATAAAAAAGAAGCGCTAAGCCACAAGGGCTATACAGCGCTGCAGAGTAGGGAAGGAAGCGAGGGTATAGGATGGCAGAAGGGAGGAGGGATGATCAGTAGGTTACAGAAAACAGCGAGGCAGGGGATAGTACGGGGGTAGAGGGTAGCAAGAGATTGAAGTAGAAAGGGCTGAAGGTATCAGAATTTGTGAAGTAAGTCGGTTGTTGTCAAAAGTCAATGAGAGAGTCTGGATGAAAGGTGGGTCCATCAGCGAGAAGGGAAGGTAGAGAGAGAGCAGCAGAGCGAAGACGACGACGGAGTAAATTCTGCGTGCTCGTTGATAAAGTGGGCAGTCCAACAGAATGTGGCTGACTGATAATGGAACTTGGCAATTCTCACAGAGAGGAGCAGGGCGCCTCTCCATGAGATATCCATGAGTAAGACGAATACGGCCAATGCGAAGAGGGAGAGAGTAGTCTCCAACCTCGACACTGGTGATAAGAAGACGGCCAGTAACCTATACTCGGTTTAATAGACTGAAGTTTGTTGCCGAGCATAGTAGACCAACGTTGTTGCCAACGGGTGTGAAGTTGGGAAGATATTGCAGCAAAATAGTCCGTAAATGGAATACCTCTATATGAAACTGGTAGGTCATGTACTGCTGACCGCGCAGCAGTGTGTGCCTGTTCATTGCCCTGTACGTCAACATGACCAGGGACCCAACAAAAAACAATATCTTTATGCTTGGTAAAGATACGGCGTAGCCAAAGTTGGATACGGAGGACTAAGGGGTGAGTGTGTATCAATTTCTGTATAGCCTGTAAAGCACTAAGGGAGTCTGAGACAACCACAAATGACACAGGCATAGATGCAATACGGATAAGTGCTGTAAGGATGGCATACAATTCAGTAAAAATACTAGCCGAAGATAGTAAATGCCCTTGTATGACGCTGTCCGGAAACACTGCTGCGAATCCTACGCCGTCAGAAGACTTAGAGCCATCTGTGTACACAACAATGGCATGAGAATGAGAGTGAAAGTGGTCAAGAAAAAGAGAGCGGGAAGCGACCGTAGACAGTTGGGCTTTCGAGCAAGGGAGAGAGAAAGAACAGACTCGAACAGCTGGAACGTCCCAGGGGGGTAGGGAAAAGTGAGATGCTACATGCACATAGAAAGGTGGTAATTGAAGAGAAGACAAGAGCGAATGAAGGCGAAGAGAGAAGGGACGGAGTAAACAGGGGCGACGAACAAATAATGTCTACTAATATCAGTGACCATTCTATAAACGGAAGGATTGCGGAGATCATGAGAGCGTACATAGTAGCGAAGGCAATGGGCATCACGGTGATCGGATAAGGATGGAACGTTCGCTTCTGCATAGAGGCTCTCGACAGGGGAAGAGCGAAAAGCACCAAGGCATAAACGTAATCCTTGGAGATGAATGGGGTTAAGGCTAGAGAGAGTAGCAGGAGATGCCGCTGAATAGATCTGGTCACCATAATCAAGTTTCGATAAGATAAGGGTGGAATGTAGGCGAAGGAGGGTTCGACGATCAGCTCCCCATGAAAGATAAGCAAGGGTTTTAAGAAGGTTCAGCCGGCTGTGACAAGTTGCCTTCAGAGAGGTAATGTGAGGTTTCCAGGATAACCTACGATCAAAGAGGAGACCCAGAAACTTGACTGTATCACGTTCAGGGATACGGGAGCCATAGAGGTACAAAGGATGATCGGAGATGACAGAGCGTCTAGTGAAAGTAATTTGGTGGGTTTTAGTGCTGGAAAATTTAAACCCACGTGTGGTGGCCCAATTGGAAACACGGTCGACTGCATGCTGGAGAGAAACTACTGCCTGCACAGGCAATAGCGAAGTCATCAACATAGAGTGATGACCAAATATTTGATAGAAGACTAGAGGCCAAATCATTAATAGCAAGGAGAAAAAGTGTTGTGCTCAGAACACATCCCTGGGGGACACCTTCAGCTTGGATAAAGTCCGGGGAGAGCACATTATTAACCCGAACACGGAAATGCCTGTCAGTTAAAAAGTTCTTAAGGAAGGATGGTAGATTGCCTCTAAGGCCTAAGGAGTGGGCTTGGGCTAAAATATTATACCTCCAAGTTGTGTCATATGCCTTCTCAAGGTCAAAAAATATGGCAATAACTGAGTGGTTATTCGCAAAGGCATTACAAACATACGTATCCAAGCGTAGTAAGGGGTCTATGGTAGAATGTCCCTTACGATAGCCATATTTACTAGACGTTCCATCACTTTGCAAACTGCACTGGTAAGAGCAATGGGACGATAGTGGGAGGTTTCATGTCCCGTAGTGCCTGGTTTGCGGAAAGGGAGAACAACGGCGGATTTCCACAGCTGTGGAAGAACTTCTTGTGACCAAATAAGATTGTAAAGGCGTAATAGGACTGCAAGGGCTGGCTGATGTAAATGTTGTAGCATACGAATATGAATGTCGACAGGCCCAGCAGCCGATGATCGGCAAGCTGAGTGTGTTGCCTCCAGTTCTTGAAGTGTAAAAGGCACATTATACTGATCTTCTCGGAGAGAAGAAAAGTCCAAGGGTGCTAACTCTCTTGCAGACTTTGAGGAAAGAAATGAGGGGCATAGATGGAGTCCCTGAGAAATACGGGCCAGATGATTGCCAATTTCATTGGCAACATCTAGTGGGTTTGCTTTATCAACACCGGCAACCGCAGAACAGGAGCCGGGTCAGGAGAATATTTACCACTCAGTTTTCGTACTTTTTTCCAGACTGCACTGATAGAGGAAGCAGAGGTGATGGTGGAGACATAATCTCGCCAGCAAGTGCGTTTAGCGTCACGGATGACACGGCGAGCGATCGCACGCTTCTGCTTAAATCAAGAAGTCTCTCTGTGGTTCTGTTGTACCGGTACCTGCCCCATGCAGTGCGTTTCAAAGTACTGCACGAGCACAAGCAGGAGAC
>NC_069465.1:25439329-25481420 GCF_026875155.1 Cherax quadricarinatus | reverse complement strand
AAAGCAGGACAAATACTCAAACGGCACTAGAGAAGGGAAGAAACTTCTGTACTCGTTACCAAGCACCCTAACCCTGCACACATGTATGGTTTACCCAAGACCATAAACACAATATTCCTCTCAGGGCAACTCACGTCAGATATAGGCAGTGCTCCACACAAACTAGCCGGAGTTCTTGCAAAATCTTTACGACTTCTGGGTACTTCAGCCCCGCTCCATATTAACCACTTCAGGCGTCTTCTCACCGCCATCCGTAACTCTCCATCGTAACAAGAAATAAGCAGTTTGGATGTGACTTCCTCTTCACAAAAGTACTACCAAAAAAGCATCGAGGTTCTACGACGTAAGTAACAGGACTTTATGTCCTTTACCTACCGGATTTTGTTGACTTGATTGAACTCTGTGTTAACTTCACTTGTTTTTCCTTCGTCACAAGCTCTACAAAACAAACCTTACGGCATGGGAATGGGTGTCCCCCAATAAGTGCCGTATAGCCAACATATACATGGAACACTCGAGTCCGAAACACTTCGCCAACATCATCCCCTTCAAGCGTCACTTGGTTTACGTTACGTGGACGATGTCTCGTAATATGCTCCAAACGTTTTGATGTCCGGGTTCTTCAGGCAAGTCAAACGCAGTTGAACAGCGATTCAAGTTTACACTAGAAGAAGAGTCCAAGTCAAGCTACCTTCCTCGACGTCCTCATTCACAAAGTATAGACAACAACCTAGATTTCAAGTTCTATCGATCCCCACCAATAATAATGATCTCACACACTTCTTTCCAGTCAATGATACCAAGACCAAAAGAAGGCATAATCATTCTGGGTTTTTCCTAAGAGCATACCGAATTTGTAGTCCTGAGTTTTCTTGACGAGGAATGTACTTACATTCCCCAAACAATCACTGAGTTACAAGTTCCTCTTTTTTCATCAAAGATGCAAGAAAAGAGCTCTTTCAGATCATCATTATCCACGCATCAACACCCGACTCCAACATAAGTTATAATTTTCCCCCCCCCACAAACAGCCAGGTTGCACTAAACGTCTCAAAAGTACTTTACAAGCTAAACACCAGAGTCCGCCATCGCTTTACCACTTCAATAAAGGATCTAACCAGGGACAAAAACCCAAGCACCTCGAACCAGTAATGCAGGAGTTAACACTATAACGCTTGTGGAGGCTGGGACAAGATCTACGTAGGTGACAGCAAGAAACCTCGGACACCCCGCCTCAATGAACACATATACGCATGTAGGAAACGACAACTTAAACAACGCCATTGTGTACAACACCGAAATTCCACCAATCATTTATGAAATTCAGAGACGCCCAATTAGTGGATAAAAGAAACTAATTTCCGCACACGCAAATGCCTTGAATCAGCACTGATCGCATGTTTCGTATACAATTAAACAAAAAACAACGGCAGCTCACATCTCCGAGTCTTAGCAGAATCCTCTGAAAACAGTTAACCCTGCCATCACATAGTCTCTCCTGTTATACTACACAAATGCTCAGAGAGTGAACACTGAAACAACCTGCCTCATTCAGGTTTATTTTTGTCCAACTATTTTTATGTTACCCAAGTAATTGGTTTTATATCTTTTACTCATGTACGAATTAATTGCTTTTGTCACTACCACTACTACTACTATACTACCACTAGTGAACTTCGTGATGGTACCTCACTAGTATTCACCTCACTTCTTGAGCCTTTATTACCCCTCTGTGTCCATGTATTGTTTGTATGGCTTGATAAAGCTCCGGAGAGCAAAAACGTTGCCACAATAAATGTCACATTAGTTGCACTTGGTCCTTTTATTTTCAACAAAATAATTGTTAATTAGGGTTTTCCATTTACATTTCCTGTGTAAAAATGAAAAATATAGCATTAAAAAGGAACCATTTATTTATTACCCGTCAGCTGTCCTTTCCCAGTTTTCGGGGTCCTACTTTTTCCTTCCCTTCGTCCTATACATTGAAAAAAACCCCTTTTGGATTAGTCTTTGATTCTTAGCGATCAAATTTCATAGTCACGTTCCTTTTCAAATTCCCTTTTTTACTTCTCTTTTAAGCTGAACTATGGTCAGTAAGGTTAACCTCCCCTCTTCTGATGCCCCCTAAAAATTTCCCCCCTTTTCCCCCCCAATAGATCTTTAACCTCCGTTAACCCTTGGGATCTTATTTTTTAGCCCTTAATTTTTTCCAATTTTCACTTCTTTTGATATAAACCCCAAAAAACTTTTTCCCTTATTAGTACGCTTAGTTTTTAGGAAACACATATGCAAACATTGGATCTTTATTTCGAAACGTTTCGCTACACATTGGTTCTTCACGATAAAAAAATTTTGATAGAAGCAGAAGATACTTAAAGACGATGAAATTCGCCCATCCCCCCTTTAAGTTTTGAGGTGGTCAGCCCTCAGTCTGGAGAAGAGCATTTTTCCGTTGTCTGAAACAATATAAGTTAAGTGCAGTTGGGGTTATATGTGCCAGGAGGTGAGACGTAGGTTGTTTGGGAGGGCAGGTCCTCTCAAACCCGCCGTTCCCCCCGTGGGTTGTCGAAGTTGATGGTCTTTAACCAAGACACCCTTGTGTTGCAGTGTCGACGAAAGAACATTAAAATGGTTTTTAAAATCCGAAGATTTTTTGGTAAGACACATAGGCAACAGTTAGGTATCTTATTTCGAAACGTTTCGCCTTCAGTGGCTTACACCGAGTAAGAAAAGTTGATAAAAGCAAAAGAATTGAAACGAAGTAATCAGTCCATCCCCTTAAAGTTTTGGGGTGGTCGTCCCCAGTTTGGAGAAGAGCATTGTTCCGTTGTTGAAACAATATGAAGTTGAAGTAACGAACGAAATTTCGGGAAGACCCCAAAGGGGGTGAGCGGGGAAAGGGACAGACGAAGAATAGTGCTGGAGAGGAGTGTTTTAGTGTGAAATAGGCCGGGGTTAAACCCACAGAAAAGGGCGATCGGGGACAGATATTGAAAAGGGAAAAATTTTCCGGGTTTCTATGTGGGACTCCGGGGGGGTGAGCGGGGAGTAAGGGGACTTGCGCTTTTTAGAGCTAGAGAGGGTGCAGAACGAGTCATGTCTTAACCCAAAAAAAGCTAAGGCGAACGTGGGTCAGAGAATGGTACCTGTTTTAGAAGGTACCTGTCAGCGGATCAAGGGTTTTTTGTAGTGAGTTAGGAGGGGGATCATGAAAGGGAGTAGAAAAGGTTGGTTGATTTGTGGGTCTCGAATGTCTTGCCAAGGGGAGAGGTCCAGTAGTCAGTGTGTCTAAGTTTGTCTGCGTCACTGAGCCTTTTCCCAGTACAGATTCAGGCGGGGACGTCAAACTGGGCATGGAGAGACTCGCTTGGGCGAAGCCCTCCCATCTGACTCAAGAAAACCAGCGCAGCCCCTTGTTCTGGACACGCGATTTTAAAGTAAGTTTGTTTTTGCTGCAAGGGAGGGCTAGAGGAGGTAAGTTTCAAGGGACGTATTAGGGATTTGAGAGGTTATTTTGGTGGTTAAGGGGATTTTTCAGCTTGTAGAGGCCCGCAAGGGCCTTACTAGTATTGCATGCTTGGGTGAATGTGTCCTTTGTAAACGAAGAAGGTAGTCAAGTTTAACCCCAAGGACAGTGCAGATTGGTGATAGGGAAGAAAGTGGGGGGTGTCAGCTGTTCTGATTCGACAGGTAATGGGGATCACATTTCCTGTAGTTAAAATGTAATGCTGGTTTTGCTGATTGGTTTTGATCCTCCATTTTTTTTTCCCGAGGGTTACCCTGTCAACCTCTTTTTGTGTTTTTGTTGAGTGTATCTTATTGGCTGATGATAAGTTGTGTAATGTGTCTGCAGGGGATGTGAGGGAGTTTGGTATACAGGTTTGGAATGTCGTTAGTGTAAAAAAATGTGGGGTAGGGGAAAGGGACAGACCCCTGGGTACTCCAGCATTTAGTGTGAAATAGTCGAGTAACAGCCTTGGAATTTGATTCTCAGGTACGGCCCTCTGGAAGTTCAGAGGAGTTTTTCGAGTATTTAGAGGGAGGTTGAAGTTTTGTGCAGAGTTTGTACTTGAGCCCCCCGGCCCCACAGTGCAAAAGCTTTTTTCAACGTCTTTTGCAACCAGGGTTTTTCCTGTTTCTTTGTTTTGTGTTTTTGTGGATGTAGTTTAGAAAGATGTTAATGGCATCCTGTGTGGTCTGTGGTTCTGAAGCCAAACTGGCCATCTGAAGTAGAGAATTATTTTCCGGGATCTGCGAAGGCGATGATTAATGAGTTTTTTTAAAGGTTTTCCCAAAGTTTCGAGGGGCTGATGGGCGATTTTTTTAGGTCGGGAATCTTTATTGGGTTTTGGGAAGGGGGATGCATGCCTTTGAAGAGGGAAGGGAAATATCCCGAGGAAGGGGGGCATTGAGAAGTTTGGTAGGCAGTAATGATAGAGTAGGGAAAGGGGTTTCAGGTAAAGGTTTGGCCAGAGGCACCAGGGCCCTTTTGGGGGAAGGGGTCTGAGGAGAGTTTTTTAAAGTTGTGTTGGGGAAAGGAGTGTCGAGTTTTGGGAGGAGGTAAGAGTGTCTAGATGTTGTGGCTGTCTGGGGTTTTTTTCTTGTGTGTGTTCAGTGTTCAGTGTTCATGTTCTGAATGTGTTGATAACGTTAGGGCGAGGTGGTGGGGGGAGATGTTCTCCCAGATGTGTTTGAAGATGTTGGTAGCAGCCCGTGGTCTGAGATGTGTTGTTTTTGTGGGTGTGTTTTGAATTTGTGGGGGGAGTAATGCCTCTGATTTTTTTGAAAATTCCCGAAGGCTTTAGTGTTTTTAAAACGCTGCCCTTTCCCCTTGTTTTATTTGTCGTGACAGTGATTTTGTGGGCTTGGTCTAGGCTGTGTAAATGTTGTTACTAAGGTAAGTGAGATCTAATCGGGCTTGATTAAATCTATGTTGTTGTAGGGAAGCGGTTTGGTAGCAGTAATTAGTCTTCTTGTTCTGAGTGATGGTTTGAAGGAATAAGATGGTGTGAGTTTTCTTTGGAAATTTCATGTTGGGTGCTTTGTTTAAAGGTGTCCTGGGAGATCAAGTTGGTATCGTGTCAGAGATAGGTTTTTTTTTTGTAGTCATAGGTGAGGTTTTAAATTTTTCTATGTGTTGTTTGAAAGCATCCCAGTCAGCGTTCTTGTAGGAGAATGAAGGTTTTTGGTTTGGAATGAGGTAGGGTTGGGGGAGATGTGTAAAATGACTGGGTGTGATCAGGCCTGTAATAGGGCCAGGTGGATGAAAAATTGAAATAGGAGCGGCTCGGGTTTTCCCGAATGATGCTGGTTTGCCTTGGCCCGTGTGGTTGAAAAGGTATTTAAGTCTGGGCCCAAAAGAATTTAGGTGTTTAGGGGTTTTTTTAGTTGAGTAAAAGGTGACCAAATTGGGTTGTTATGGTGTGATGAAAGGGGTGTGTTTGGCATTTATGTCTTTTGTCAGACACTGCAACACAAGGGTATCTTGGTACGGCCCATCAACTTCGACAACCTTACTGGTGAGAACGGCTGGGTTTGAGGGGACCTGCCCCCAAAAGCAACTACGTCACACTCCTGGCACTATATAAAGCCCCAATTCTGTCACTTCAACTTCATATTGTTTCAGACAACGGAACAATGCTCTTCTCCAGACTGGGGGACTGACCACCTCAAAACTTTAAGGGTGATGGAACTGATTACATCGTCTTCAAGTATCTTTTGCTTCTATCAACTTTTCTGTACTCGGCGGGAAGAAGCCTATGTGTAGGCGAAACGTTTCGAAAAAAAGGATACCTAACTGTTGCATATGTGTCTTTCCCTAACAATCTGTCGGTTTTTTTATACCATTTTAATGTTCATTCTGTCAGACACTGCAACACAAGGAATTTTGGGTTTACAGACCATCAACTTCGACAACCTCTACTGGTGAGAACGGCTGGTTTGAGAGGGACCTGCCCTCCCAAAGAAACCCTACGTCTCACCTCCTGGCACTATAAAAGCCCCATTCTGTCCTTCAACTTCATATTGTTTCAGACAACGGAACAATGCTCTTCTCCAGACTGAGGGACTGCCCAAACCTCAAAACTTTAGGGTGATGGACTGATTACATCGTCTTCAAGTATCTTCTGTTCTATCAACTTTTCTGACTCGGCTGAAGAAGCCTACTGTGTAGGCGAAACGTTTCGAAATAAAGATACCTAACTGTTGCATATGTGTCTTACCTAACAATCTGTCGGTATTTTAAAACCATTTAATGTTCACGTACGCTTAGGCATTGCTGTCTTGGTTTAAGGTTGCTGCTTACCATAACCCCCAAGTCCTTTTCGCAATCTGTATGGTTAATTTTTCTACATTATTTAACTTTTTAAGTGCTAGGGTTATGGACACTCCCGAGCTTCAGAACTTGCATTTATCTACATTAAAACTGCATCTGCCACTTTTTGACCAAGAGTAGAGTTTGTCTAAATCCTCCTGAAGTTCCCTAACATCTACGTTTGGATTCAATTATCCTACCTATCTTCGTGTCATCGGCAAATTTTCTCATATCACTAGTAATTCCCTTTTCAAAAGATCATTGATATATATTATAAACAACACGGGCCCAAGAGATCCTGGGGGAACGCCACTTGTTACTGATCCCCACTCGGATTTAACCCCATTTATGGACACTGTTTGCTTCCTGTCTGTGAGCCATGATTCGATCCACGAGAGCACCCTTCCCCCAATGCCATGAGCTGCTACTTTTTTTCAACAGTCTTTGGTGCGGAACTCTATCAAATGCCTTACTAAAATCTAAGTAAATAATATCAAATTCTTTTATCGTGGTCAACAGCCTCAAAAGCTTTACTGAAGAAAGTTAATAAATTGTTAGACAAGACCGGCCTCTTGTGAATCCAGCTGAGTATCATTTAAACAAGCTATGCTTATCGAGATGGCTTCTTATAATCTCAGCTATAATTGACTCTAGTAATTTGCCTCAATTGAGGTCAGGCTTATTGGGGGTAATTTGGGCGGTAACGACTTGTCCCCTGTTTTAAAATGGAATTACATTAGCCATCTTCCATATCAGACACTGACCTGTTTGAAGAGATAAATTAAAAAATATTAGTTAATGGTTCACAGACTTCCATTTTGCATTCCCTTTTAGAACCCTTGAAAAAACCTCATCAGGACCCGGTGACTTATTTTGCTTCAGTCTGTCTATCTGCTTCACAACCATATCACTAGTGATTGTGATGTTACATAATTTATCTTCTTCTAAATCCACTATAAAAATTAATTACGGAATATTATTAGTGTCTTCCTGAGTAAAAACCGAGAGAAAATAATTATTTAAAATCGAGCACATTTCATTCTCTTTGTCAGTAAGATGCCCATAGTTATTTTTAAGGGGACCTATCTTATCTCTGACTTTTGTTCATAGCCCGGGAAAAAAACTTTTTGGGTTAGTTTTGAATCCCTAGCAACTTTAATTTCATAGTCCCTTTTAGCTTTTTTATCCCCTTTTTTTAAAGTCCCTCTTTAATGTCAATATACTGATTTATAAGATGACCCTCGCCTCTTTTGATACGCCTATAAATTCCTTTCTTATGCCCTAGTAGATATTTTTAGCCTATTATTCATCCATTTTGGGTCATTTCTATTTTGATCTAATTTCCCTTTTAAGGGATAAACGTTCTTTGAGCAGCATGTATTGTGTTCAGAAAACCTGTTTATATTGATAGCTCTCTTCGTTACCTCAAATCAACAGATGATAAGTGTTCTCTAAGCCCATTTGTAATCTGCTAGGCGGAAAAAACTGGGACTGTTACTGGGTTATCCTTTCTTCATACTTCCATTCAATTCTACATGTAATTGATTTGTGGACCCCTGGCACCCAGTTCCTCTGAAACTTCTTAAATTATTAACAAGGGATTCATTGTTTGCCCGAACTAAGTCAAGCAGGTTATTACCCCTTGTAGGTTCTGTCACAATCTGCTTCAAAAAACGATCCTGAACTACTTCTAAGAAATCGTATGATTCTAAATTCCCAGTTAAGAAATTCCAATCAATAGGGACTAAAGTTAAGTCTCCTAAAAATTACTACATTATCGTGCCTTGTGGCCCTAACAATTTCCTCCCATAGTAGTCTCCCCTGGTCCCTATCAAAATTTTGGGGGGACGGTATATCACACCTAAAATTAATTTTAAACATGCACCTCTGAAAATTCCTATCCAAACAGACTCTGTATGGGGTTACTTCAGACTTAATACTGTTTTATGAAAACAGTTCAAGCGATCTCGGAACATACAATGCCACCCCACCCCCCTTCCGATACTTCTATCTACTTGGGACAATTTAAAACCCTGAATGTGACATTCTGCAGGCATGCCCCGGGACTTTTGAATTAAACCACGTCTCAGTAATGGCAAATACATCTATGTTACCTGACTAGAAAACTAGTCTCACTCGTCCATCTTATTCTAGCACTGCGACTATTTGTGTAATAAATATTTAATGACCCCCTATCTCTTTCCCCTTCCTGCTCCTTTTGTTATTCCACTAAATCTATTACTGTCATTGTAAATTAGTGCCACGGGCCCTTTCCAATATCCTCCTCATTTTGCCTTATTACTAGTTCTCCTATATCATGTTACTACCCTGCGACTTCACAGTTTTCCCCCAAAACCCATACCACTAACTATTCCTGTTTAAAGACCTAAAGCTCCCTCCACTGCGTTGGCCAGTGTCCCACCCCACCCCTAGACAGTGAACCCCATCCCTGGCATACATGTCATTTTCTGCCATAGAAGAGGTCCCAGTTGTCAATGAATGTTACGCATTTTCCTTACAGTATTTGCCAGCCAGCAATTGACACCAATTGTTTCTGGACAACCTTTCATTTCCAACTCCCCCTCCTTGGCAAAATGCCACATATGACAGGTTTGCCACCCTTCTTCCAAATTTAATCTCTATTGCTGACCTATACTGCTAATCAGGGGCCCCACTCCCACGTCTGCCAACATCGTTGCCCAGCACTGAGGGCAGATAATAGGATTGCTCCCATTTACCTCTCTGATGTCATCCAGCGGCTAACAATATCCTTCATCCCAGCCCCAGGAAAACATATCTCTGCCTCCTAACTCCTATCCTTCAAACAGAATGCCCTATCCATGTACCTAATCTGGCTATCCCCAAACAACAATGTTTTTACCTTCCTTGGCGTCGTCCGTGTGATGCTCGAGTAGTCGACTCACATTCGCCAGGTAGCATTACACAACTTGTTGAATTCGTCATGACGTTCCCCGATGGTCTTCGTTGGGGTTTTTAGGGATGTCTCACTCACGTCTGCCCAAAGCTTCCTTGGTGCTCGTTGTGGCATTCCCAGTAGAACATCACATTCGTCAGGTAGCACCGAGAATGAGTTTGGGAAATTTCCACGGCAATCTTCTGGTTTCTCGTTGTTTCTGCCTCTCCAACCGTTTTCTTAATCTTCAGCTTGGTTCCAAAGTTGCCCGACCACTGACCAAGCTCCCTTCTTAACCTGGGGACTCACAACAGGTGGATTACTACGAATCCTCTTGTTCTCCTCCGTTAATCGCCGTATCTCCAGTTTAGCAACTCTGAGCTCTTCTCTCAGCTGCTGGTAAAGCTGCTCAAGAGAGGGCATCCTGGTTCAGATTCACAGAGAGCACACAAACAGGTCTTCACAGAGCTAAGTACACGTCACCACTGAGCTAAGTACACGTCACCACTCATCTAAGTACACGTCACCACTCAAGCTAAGTACACGTCACCACTGAGCTAAGTACACGTCACCACTGAGCTAAGTACACGTCACCACTGAGCTAAGTACACGTCACCACTAATTTAAATCCATTACTGCGGGTTCTCTCTTGGAGAGATATCCTCAAGACCTTATTAATATCCCCTTTATTAATACCTATCTTCCACTTATACACTTCGATCATGTCTCCCCTCATTCTTCATCTAAAAAGTGAATGTAATTTAAGAGTCTTCAATCTTTCTTAACAAGGAAGATTTCTAATGCTATGTATTAATTTAGTCATTCTACGCTGAATGTTTTCTAAAGAATTTATGTCCATTCTGTAATATGGAGACCAGAACTGAGCTGCATAATCTAGGTGAGGCCTTACTAATGATGTATAAAGCTGCAGTATGACCTCTGGAAATTCTGTTGCTTACACTTCTTGATATAAATCCCAGTAATCTATTTGCCTTATTACGAAATGCTTAGGCATTGCTGTCTTGGTTTAAGGTTGCTGCTCACCATAACCCCCAAGTCCTTTTCGCAATCTGTATGGCTAAGTTCTACATTAATTACCTTATAAGTGCTAGGGTTATGGACACTCCCGAGGTTCAGAACCTTGCATTTATCTACATTGAACTGCATCTGCCACTTTTCTGACCAAGAATAGAGATTGTCTAAATCCTCCTGAAGTTCCCTAACGTCTACTTTTGAATCAATTATCGTACCTATTTTTGTGTCATCTGCGAATTTGCTCATATCACTAGTAATACCCTCATCAAGGTCATTGATATATATTATAAACAACAACGGGCCCAAGATTGATCCTTGTGGAACGCCAATTGTTACAGATCCCCACTCGGATTTAACCCCATTTATGGACACTCTCTGCTTCCTGTCAGTGAGCCATGACTCGATCCACGAGAGCACTTTTCCCTGAATGCCATGAGCTGCCACTTTCTTTAACAGTCTTTGGTGAGGAACTCTATCAAAAGCCTTACTAAAATCTAAGTAAATAATATCAAATTGTTTGTCGTGATCAACAGCCTCAAAATCTTTACTGAACAAAGTTAATAAATTAGTTAGACAAGACCGGTCTCTCGTGAATCCATGCTGAGAATCATTAATCAGGCTATGCTTATCCAGATGGCTTCTTATAATCTCAGCTATAATTGACTCTAGCAATTTGCCTACAAATGAGGTCAGGCTTATTGGGCGGTAATTTGACGGTAATGACTTATCCCCTGTTTTAAAAATAGGAATTACATTAGCCATCTTCCACATATCACAAGAGATAAATTAAAAATATTAGTTAATGGTTCACAGAGTTCCATTTTGCATTCCTTAAGAACCTTCAGGTCCCAGCGACTTATTTTGCTTCAGTCGGTCTATCTGCTTCACAACCATTTCACTAGTGACTGTGATGTTACATAATTTAACTTCTTCAGGCCCACTATAAAAATTAATTACCGGAATATTATTAGTGTCTTCCTGTGTAAAAACCGAGAGAAAATAATTATTTAAAATCGAGCACATTTCATTCTCTTTGTCAGTAAGAGGCTCATAGTTATTTTTAAGGGGACCTATCTTATCTCCGACTTTTGTTCTATACACCTGGAAAAAACTTTTTGGGTTAGTTTTAGAATCCCTAGCAACTTTAATTTCATAGTCCCGTTTAGCTTTTCTTATCCCCTTTTTAACGTCCCTCTCAATGTCAATATACTGATTCATAAGATGACTCTCACCTCTTTTGATACGCCTATAAATTCCTTTCTTATGCCCTAGTAGATATTTGAGCCTATTATTCATCCATTTTGGGTCATTTCTATTTGATCTAATTTTTTATTTCGGGATAAAGTTTCTTTTAGCAGCATGTATAGTGTTCAGAAAACTGTCATATTGATAGCTCTCTTCTTTACCCCAGTCAACAGATGATAAGTGTTCTCTAAGCCCATCGTAATCTGCTAAGTGAAAACCTGGAACTGTTACTGAGTTATCCCTACTATCATACTTCCATTCAGTGCTAAATGTAATTGATTTGTGGTCGCTAGCACCAAGTTCCTCTGAAATTTCTAAATTATTAACAAGGGATTCATTGTTTGACAGAACTAAGTCAAGCAGGTTATTTCCCCTTGTAGGTTCTGTCACAAACTGCTTCAAAAAACAATCCTGAACTACTTCTAAGAAGTCGTTTGATTCTAAATTCCCAGTCAAGAAATTCCAATCAATATGACTAAAGTTAAAGTCTCCCAGAATTACTACGTTATCGTGCCTTGTGGCCTTAACAATTTCCTCCCATAGTAGTCTCCCTTGGTCCCTATCTAAGTTTGAGGGACGGTATATTACACCCAAAATCAATTTTTCATGTCCCTCTGAAAATTCTATCCAAACAGACTCGGTATTGGTTTCAGACTTTATACCTGTTTTTATGCAACAGTTCAAGCGATCTTGGACATCCAGTGCCACCGATACTTCTGTCTACTTGGAACAATTTAAAACCCTGTATCTGTATATGACATTCAGCAGGCATATCCCGATTTTTCCTATTGAACCACGTCTCAGTTAAGGCAAATACATCAATGTTACTTGCACTAGCAACTAGTCTCAACTCATCCATCTTATTCCGTATAGCACTATAAAACGACTATTTGTGAAATATATATTAAGGGCCCTCTCTTCTCTGTTTTCTTCCTGTGATACTTCTGTTCCTCGCACTTTTGCCCTGATTACACTCCTTACCACCTAATTCCATTGCTTTCCTATGTTTCATCAATAAGCTCTTCCTCATCTGCCTATAACTGGATTTCTAAAACACACACTATCGCCACACTAATGACATTCAAATGATGTCCACGAAAACACCCGTACCACATCTATTTCTAGTTTAAAGAAAGACCCAACTACACTCTCTCATCTGCATTGGCCAGTGCTCCCACGCCCAACACCTAGGACAAGTGAAACCCTCCCCTGGCATACATGTCATTTCTGCCATAGAAAAGAGGTCCGCAGTTTGCCAATGAATGTTACTGCATTTTCCTTACAGTATTTGTCCAGCCACAATTGACACCAATTCCCTGACAATCCGTTCATTTCCAACTCCTCTCTTGCAAAATACACATATGACAGGTTTCCTTCCCACCCTTCCTCCAATTACCGTGCCTTCTATTGCTGACCTATACCTGCTAATCAGGACCTCACTACCTACATCTGGGGCCAACATCAATGCCTCCAGCACTGAGACAGATAGTAGGATTGCTCCCATGATGTCATCCAGACGCTAACAAAACCTTCGTCCCCATCCTCAGGAAGCACACTCTCTGCCTCCTACTCCCTATCCTATCAAACAGAATGCCCTGTCCATGTAACCTAATCTGGCTCTATCTCCCAACAACAACAACAATGTGTTTAACCTTCCTTGACGTCGTCCGTCGTGATGCTCACAGTAGTTGACTCACATTTGTCAGGTAGCTTTACACCTTTCACTTGTGGAATTCGTCAGACGTTCTCGATGGTTTTTCGTGGTATTCTAGGGATTCTCACTCAACTCAGCCAATGCTTCCATGGTGCCTATCTCATAAGACATTCCAGTAGAACACCCACATTCGTCAGGCAACACCAAAATGGTTGGGAAGTTTTCCACAATAGTCCTACTGGCCTCGTTGTTTCTAGTCTCTCCAACATCTTCTGATCCTCAGTTGGTTCCATGTGCCCGGCCACTCCACATCAAGTCCCCACTGGGGACTCACAACAGAGGATATACTTCGAATCCTCTTGTTCTCGCTCCGTTAAGATCGCCGTATCTCCTCTTAGCACCCTAAGCCTTCTTTTACTGCTGGTAAAGAGCATCAAGAGAAGGCTTCCTGGTTCAAGATTCACAGATACACACCAGCAAGGTCTTTCACAGAGCTAAGTACAGACAACACGTCACCACTGAGCTCAGTACAACGCCACCACTGAGCTTGAAGTACACGTCACCACTGCAGCTAAGTACACGTCACCACTGAGGCAAAGTACACGTCACCACCCACTGAGCTAAGTACACGTCCACACCACTGAGCTAAGTCCGTCACCATTTGAGTAAGTAACACGTCACCACTGAGCTAAGTACAACGTCACCACTGAGCTAAGCCACACGTCACCACTGAGGCTAAGTACAACGTCACCACTGAGCTAAGTACACGTCACCACGAGCTAAGTACACACGTCACCACTGAGCTAAGTACAACACCGTCACCACTGAGCTAAGTAAACGTCAACCACTGAGCTAAGTACAACGTCAACCACTGAGCTAAGTACACGTCACCACTGAGCATAAGCACACGACCCACCATAACAGAACATATTTTTATCTAGTATACGTGAGATTTAAAAAACGAAGACGAAGAATAAAATTTTAAATAAAAAGTAGCCACTCACAAGAATAAATGCAGCGTACTGAACTCTTACAATAGAGAATTGGTAGAAAAGTAAAGTCTGACGTCACATTGAAACTGAAGGGCTGTATGGGCAAAAAAAAATGTAGCTCTTTTGTTTACGTCCATTTCCTCCAGTTTTGGTGCACAAGACAAATTTTTTTCATACTCTTTCTTGAAAAATATTTATCAAAAATAGACCCAAAACAACAACTGAGAAAACACAGAGAAAGACATTTACTGAAAATGCCCTTGGGGGCGATTATTTCCTATAAGGGACTATGTAAGGTTGTTTGGAACACATGGTGACCGAGAGACACAATGCCTATACTATTATATAAGCTGCCTGTCCTCTAAATAACTTATCTTTATTTCACAAAAAAAATAAGTAATGATAGTTCTTGGAATGTTGCAAAAAAATCTGCCATTACTTCCACATAACATAACTCCAAAGTATTTGGAAATATTCCAAAATTTGAGCAATCTTACTTAGAGAAATCATTATTCTACAATTTTCTATGAAATCATTTCCATTTAAAATAGTAATAAAAGCGAGAACGATGTACCCTTAAGTGAATAAGTTCCTTCCGAACATTGGCCTTGGAGGCGCCGGCCGGCCCACCTCTCATAAAAAAAACACACCATAAGAACATAAAGAAAGGAGGAACGCTGCAGGAGGCCTGCTGTCCCATACTAGGCAGGTCCTTTACAATTCATCCCACTAACAAAACATTTGACTCAACCCAATTTTCAATGCCACCACAAGAAACGAGCTCGATGTGCAAGTCACACACTCTCAAATCCAACCCTCCCACTCATGTACTTAATCCAACCTAGATTTGAAACTACCCAAAGTCCTAGCCTCAATAACCCAACTAGGTAGACGGTTCCACTCCATCAACTACCCTATTTCCAACCAATCTACTTTCCTATGTCCTTTCTAAATCTAAACTTATCTAATTTAAATCCATTACTGCGGGTTCTCTCCTGGAGAAGACATCCTCAAGACTTATAAATATCCCCTTATTAATACCTATCTTCCACTTATACACTTCGATCAGTCTCCCCTCATTCTTTCGTCTAACAAGTGAATGTAATTAAGAGTCTTCATCTTTCATCTAAGGAAGATTTCAATGCTATTATTAATTTAAGAAGAAGTCCATCCTACGCTGATTGATTTCTAACGAATTTATTCCATCTGTAATAATTGGAGACCAGAAACTAGCTGCATAATCTAGGTGAGAGCTTAACAATGATGTATATAGCTGCAGTATGACCTCTGGAGACATCTGTTGCTTACACCTTCTTGATAGAAAATCACAGTAAAATCATAATCTATTTGCCTTTTTATTACGTACGCTTAGCATTGCTGTCTTGTTTTAAGGTTGCTGCGTACGCATAACCCCCAAGTCCTTTTTCGCAATCTGTATGGCTAAGTTCTAACATTATTTAATTAATAAGTGCTAGTTATGGACAACTCCCGACTTCAGAACCTTGCATTTATCTACATTAACTGCATCAGCCACTTTTTCTGACCAAGAATAAGTTTGTTTACAAATCCTCCTGAAGTTCCATAACATCTACGTTTAATCATTATCCTACTCTTCTTTTGTGTCATCGGCGAATATCTCATTTCACTAACAGTAATTCCCTCAGCCCACCAAAGAACATTGATGATATATTTAAAAACAACAACGCCCAGACCCACAGACTGCCAACACATCTCCCCCCATATTCGATCTAATGGAACCCCACCGTACAACACACTCTCTGAGCGCGAATCTATTAACTGCGTGATCGGCTTAACTCCCCACTCGATTTACCCATTTATTGACACTCTCTGCTCTTCCTGTCAGTAGGCCATGACTCCGACCCAACGAGAAGCACTTTTTCCCCCAATGCCATGAGCTGCCACTTACTTTAACAGTCTATGGTTTATTTGCAGAACTCTATCAAAATCCTACTAAAAATCAAGTAAATAATTCAAATTTCTTTATCGGGTCACAGCCTCAAAAGCTTTACTGAAGAAAGTTAATAAATTAGTTTAGAAAAGACCGCCTCTTGGAATCCATGCTGAGTATCATTAATCCAAGCATGCTTAGTCGCCATGGCTTATTATAATTTGAGCTATAATGGACTCTATAAATTTGCCTACAATAGAGGTCCAGGCTTATTGGGCGGTAATTTGAGACGGTAACGACTTGTCCCCTTTTTTAAATATTGAATTACATTAGCCATCTCCCACATATCAGAACACTACACCTTTTGAAGAATAAATTAAAATATTAGTTAATGGTTCACAGAGTTCCATTTTGCATTCTCTTAAGAACCCCATGAAAAAACCTCTCCAGGACCCGGCGACTTATTTTGATTCAGTCTGTCTATCTGCAGTCCCCCCACCAAACCATTTCACTAGTGACTGTGAGATCACATCATTGATCTTTCTTCAGGCCCACTAATAAAAATAAATTACGGAATATTGTTAGTGTCTTCCCTGTGTAAAAAACTGAGAGAAATAATTAGTAAAAATCAGGCACCAATTCATTCTCTTTGTCAGTAAGATGCCCATAGTTATTTTTAAGGGGACCTATCTTATCTCTAACATATGTTTCTAATAGACCTGAAAAAACGTTGGTTAGTTTAGACTCCCTACGGGCAACTTTTATTCATAGTCCCCTTTTAGCTTTCTTAGCCCCCCCTTTTAATGTTCCCCTCTTAATGTCAATATACAGATTCCATAATATGACCCTCGCCCTCTCTTTTGATACGCCCTATAAATTCCTTTCCTTATGCCCTAGTAATACTGAGCCTATGATTCATCCCATTTTGGGTCCACATTTGATCTAATTTCTTTATATGGGATAAACGTTCATTGAGCAGCATGTATTGTGTTCAGAAAGTGTCCTATTGATTGCTCACTTCGTAACCCCATCAACAGATGATAAGTGTTCTCTAAGCCCAACGTAATCTGCTAAGCGAAAATTCTGGACTGTTTACTGATTTATCACAACTATCGTACTTCCAATCAATGCGAAATGTAATTGATTACTTGTGGTCGCTAGCACCCAGTTCCCCTCCGAACAATGCTTTGTTTGGTGTAATTTGTCTAGTAAACTATGTTCCTAATGCAGTTAACCTCTTGAAAACACCGTTTTTTTCTTACTCAAAGACGACATGGAGATGATAACTAAAATATATCGAATATTCCCGATGGTCTCGCCAAATATGGGCTTATTTATTCAACTAGAGATATAACATGTTCGTATTTAATTATAGTGTTTATTATATCCATAATAATCAATTCCTGAATAGATATAAATACAGCCGTAGAGTAGAATATAAGTTTGATATTAAGCGTAATATTGAAGTAATTTTCCTTGCTCTCTCTGGGAGCGGTGGTAAGCCCTGGTTAGCTCCAAAGCCTAAGAAAAGCTCCGCTACTGTTTTAATGATGCCAAATAGTCAGTTATTTATTTATTTATTTATTTATTTACTTATTTATTTATTTGAACGGATACGCACTGAAGTTACAAGGAAATACATGGATAAGTGTAGCATGCCAACGCCCCTTGTATGCAGAAGCAATACGGGCAGGCTTAAAATTAACCAGATTAACTAAGGCAATGAATATAAAACTCAGTGGAAACACATTGGTTTGTAAAACAGTTAACAATTAATTAAGACAAAAATGAGTATTTCAAAGACAGGTCATATGGTCATTTACTGTGTTGCTCGCCTTGCCTTGTATTATTATTATTATTATTACTTATTATTATTATTATTCATTAATAATAAAGGGGGACGCGCCCGCGCCCCCGGAGGATTATACAGCGGCTGGGAATAAAAGCCAAAAAATATCTGGGCTGTGAGCAGACGCACTACCCCCATCTCCCTCACCAATACCTGATATTTGAGACACTTATGCAGCATATGGGATCTTAATCAGGAAAGCGTTTTCGCCACACAGGGCTTCATCAGTCCAAGACAAAGAGGAAGGCGTAAGGAGAGGATGAGTATGGAGTAATCAGTCCCTCAGCCTGGAGTCGTCTCGTGATTCAGTCCCATCAATCTTGTAGAATGTACAGCATATTGCCGTAACGGTGTGCTTATATACTGTAGTAGGTGACTTGAAGCAGACTGAGGCGGATCATAGTGGTATCATCCACTATTCCGAAGTAGTCTTTGTCCAAAGTTGAACAAGCCGTTGAAAGAATTTCTTTGTAAGAAATCCATGATGCTGCAGAGGTCTGACAGTTGTGATAATGTTTTTGAAAAACCGACAAGTTGAAGATTGAGACCTTATGCAGCATATGGGAACTTTATTCTGGAAACGTTTTACGCCACGCAGTGGCTTCACATCAGTCCAAACAAAAGGAAGGCGTAAGGAGAGGAGGAGTAAGAGTTAATGTTTTAATCAGTCCCGCCAGCCTAGAGTCGTTGTGTTCAGTCCATCAATCTTGTAGAATTGTACAGCATAGGGCCGTAGACGAGGCTTATATACTGGGCAGAGAGGTACTTGAACAACGGAGGCGGATATAGTGGAATCTTCCACTAGTCGAAAGTAGTCCTTTGTCCAAAGGTAGAACACAGCTGAAGAATTCTTTGTAAGAAGATCCCATGATGGCGCAGTGTCTGACAGTTTGATTGATGGATTGAAAAACCGACAATTGAAGATGAACATTCTTATGCAGCATATTGGAATCTTTATTCAGAAACAGTTCGGCCCACACAGTGGCTTCATCAGTCCAATACAAAGAGGAAGGCGTAAGGAGAGGAGAGTATGAGGTATCAGTCCCCATCCTGGAGTCGCATGTGTTCATCCATCAATCCTGTAGAATGTACAGCATCGGCCGAGACGTGGCTGATATACTGTAGGAGTGACTTGAAGCAACGAGGCGGATCATAGTGTATCATCCCACTAGTCGAATAGGTCTTTGTCCAAAGGTTGAACAAGCGTTGAAGAATTCTTTGTAAGAAAGAACCCATGATGCCTGCAGTGTCTGACAGTTTGTGATGAAAGGTTTCTCTGAAAAACCGACAAGTTGAAGATTGAACCACTAATGCCGCATATGGTCCCCTCTTTTTCAGGAAACGTTTCGTTCGCCGACACAGTGGCTTCATCATCCAATACAACGTTATCGGTTTTTCAAACCATTCATCACAACTGTCAGACACTGCAGTCATCATGGGATCTTCCTTACAAAGACTTCTTCAACACACATGTTCAACTTTGGACAAAGACCTACTTCGACTAGTGTCTGATACCACTAAGATCCCGCCTCACCCGTTCCGCTTCACGTCACCTCCACTATCAGTATATAAGCCACGGCCTACGGCCCTATGCTGTATCATTCTACAAGATTGATGACCTGACACATCGACTATCCAGGCTGAGGGACCGATTACCTCATATACTCCTCCTCTCTCTTACGCCTTCCTCTGTGTATTGACTGATGAAGCCACTGTGTGGAGAAACGTTTCTTGTATAAAGATTTCCCATATGCTTGCAATCAGTGTCACATCTTCAACTTGTCGGTTTTTCAAACCATTCATCACAACTGTCAGACACTGCAAGCATCAAGGATCTCTTACAAAGAATTCTTCAACGCTTGGTTCAACCTATGGACACAGACCTACTTCGACTATGGATGATACCACTATGATCCCGCCTCCGTCTGCTTCAAGTCACCTCCACAGTATATAACCACACCAACGGCCAAAGCCTGTACATTCTACAAGATTGATGGACTGCATAAACACACGACTCCAGGCTCCGAGCCAGCCGCGACTGGATTCCCTCAATACCCTCCTCTCCTTACGCCTTCCTCTTGTCAATGGACTGATGAATGCCACTGTGTGGGCGAACGTTTCCTGAATAAAGATTCCCATACTGCTGTAAATGACGTGTCTCAATATTCAACTTGTCGGTTTTTCAGACCATTCATCACAACTGTCAGACACTGCAGCACATGGATCTCTACAAGATTCCTTCAACGCTTGGTTCAACCATTGGACCAAAGACCTACTTCGACTAGTGATGAATACCACTATGATCCCGCCTCCGCTAGCTTCAGTCACCTCACTACAGTAAATAAGCCACGTCTACGGCCCTATGCTGTACATCTACAAGATTGATGGACTGAAACACATCGACTCCAGGCTGAGGGACTGAATTACCTCATACTCCTCCTCTCCTACTACGCCTTCCTCTATGTATTGACGAAGAACCACTGTGTGGCGAAACGTTTTCCTGAATAAAGATTCCCATATGCGCCATATGTGTCTCAAATCTTCAACTTGTCGGTTTTGTCAAACACCATTCATCACACAGGTCAACACTGCAGCATCAAGGATCGTCTTACAACCACACACAGACAAACTCTTTCAACGCTTGTTCAATCCTTTAAGAGACAAAGAACCCACTTCGACTATGATGACATACCACTATGATCCCGATAGAAAGTCCACGTCTCCGGCCCTGCCGTGAGCTGTCACGAGACCGTCCCTCAACAACCAGACCTTGAAGGACTGAATACACATCGACTCCAGCTGAGGGACTTGATTACCTCATACTCCTCCTCTCCCTTAACGCCTTCCTCTGTTGGATAAGGACTGATGAAGCCACGTGTTGGCGAACCGTTTCCTGAATAAAGATTCACTGCTGCATACGAGTCTCAATCTTCAACTGTCGGTTTTTCAACCATTTCCTCAACAACTGTCAGACACTGCAGCATCAGGGATCATCTTACAAAGAATTCTTCAACGCTTGATCAACCTTTGGACAAAGACCTACTTCGACTATGGATGATACCAATAAGATCCCGCCCCTCCGTCTGCTCAAGTCACCTCACTACAGTAATATAGCCACGTCTACGCCCTATGCTTGACATTCTACAAGATTGAAGGACAGAACACATCGCTCCAGTCTGAGGGACTGATTACCTCATCTCCTCCTCTCCTTACGCCTTCCTCTTTGTATTGACTGAATGAAGCCACTGTGTGGCGAAACGTATTCTTGAATAAAGATTCCCTATCTGCATAAAGGTCTCAATCTCAACTTGTCGTTTTTTTCAAACCAATCATCACAACTGTCAGTCACTGCACATCATGGGATCTTCTACAAAGAAATCTTCAACGCTTGTTTCATCCTTTGACAAAGGACCTACTTCGACTAGTGAATACCACTCTATCCCGCCTCCGTCTGCTTCAAAGTCACCCAACATAAAACATAAGAACATAAGAACGAAGGTAACACTGCAGAATGGCCTACTGGCCCATGCTAGGCAGGTCCAAGTCCCCTACCGCTTAAGGCCAAAGCACCACAAAAACAGGTCAGGTCACATTGACTTAAGGGAGACACGGCAACCGACCTGTAAGCACAAGCCTAATCAGGTCAAACTCACACCCACCCACATCAACTCAAAGTATTTATCCAACCTATTTTTAAAGCTACACAACGTTCTGGCCTCTATAACGGTACTTATGGGAGTTTGTTCCACTTTCATCCACAACCTTATTATACCAACGTACTTTCCTATTTCCTACCTGAATCTGAATTTTTCCAACTAAAACCCTTGCTGCGAGTCCTGTCTAGGCTAGGATATTTTTTCAGCACACTATATTACATCCCCTTTATTTATTCCTGTCCTTCCACTTTATACACCTCAATAACATATCCCCCCAATTTAACGTCTTTCCAAGAGGGCAGTTTTCAGGGCCTTAGTTCTATCCTCATGTGGAAGGTTTCTGATACAAGGGATCATCTTTGTCATCCACCTTTGTACATTATTCCAAGAATATATATCCAATCTGTAATACGGTGACCAAAACTGTGCAGCATAATCTACAATGAGGCTAACCAAGGATGTAAAGAGTTTGAAGAACAACCTGAGGACTCCTATTATTTATGCTCTTGAAAATGAAGCCAAGGATCTATTAGCTTTAATGCGAACACTTTATGCCACTGATGTCTCTTGTTTTCAGATTACAGCTAACCAGACTCCTAAATCTTTTTCGGCAATCGTCATAATTAAGATCTACATTATTTAGTTTATATGTGGCAATGGTTATTGTCCTGTCTAAAACAACATTTAGAACTTGCATTTGTCTTATATTCTGCATCTGCCAACTTCTCCGACCACTGCATCATCTATTCAAATCATCCTGGATGCTCGAATGTCCTCGTCAGAATGAATTCGACGGGCCTATTTTTGGTGTCATATCGGCAAACATGCCGATGTCGCTCTTTATGCCCTCATTATGTCGTTTTAAGTAGATTGGAACAGCAGGGGCCCAAAACTGACCCCTTGGAACACCGCTCGTAACGCTTCCCCACTCTGATTTCTCCCCCATTTAAGCAAACCTCTGCTGCCTATTTGTCAACCATGCCTCTATCCAGAAAAAATTTCTCCTCCTATTCCATGTGGGCTTTTAATTTTCCTCAATAGTCTCTGATGTGGGACCCTGTCAAACGCCTTACTGAATTCCATATACACAATATCATATTCATTAACCATGATTGACCTCCTCAAATACCTTAGTGAAAAAAGATTAATAACTTTCGTAAGGCAGGAACGCCCCTTTTAAAAACCATGTTGAGATTCGTTGATTAATTATGCTTTTCAAGTGTCTACGAACTGCCTCGGCAATTATTGATTCATAAAATTTTTCCCACATGGAGGTTAGCTTATTGGTCTATAGTTCGAAGCTAAGGACCTGTCACCTGTTTTGAAAATAGTATCACATTTGCCATTTTCCACTTTACGGCACCATCCAGTTTGTAAGTGATATGTTGAAAAGATTAGCCAAAGGTGTGCTAAGCTCTCCTCTATACATTCCCTTAGAACCCTTGCATACAGTTCATCAGGGCCTGGGGATTTGTTAGTTATTAATTTATCTATTGCCTAAGGAACCATGACCCTCTTTGACCCTAATGGTGCACAGTTTATTATCGTCCTGTTCTCATATATATATCATTACTGGAATATCGCTGGTATCCTCCTGTTTAAAAAACTGAGAGGGAAGTATTGTTAAAAATTCTACACATTTTCCCTTATCACTGTAAGTGAGCTGACCCGAGGAACTTTTGAGTGGGCCTTTCTTGTCCCTGATCTTACTTCTGTATATCCCTGAAGAATCCTTTTGGGTTCGTCTTCGATTTCCTCAACTTTAACCCTCATAATCTCTTTTTGCTTTTTACTAATTCCCTTTTTAATTTCTCTGCTCTTTAACTGAATATATCGTTTTCTAATTGCCCCTCTCCTCTTTTGAATTTGCCTATATATCCTCTCTTTTGACCCAATCAATATTTTAATCTATTGTTCATTCCATTTAGGATCAATTTTGTTTGATCTATTTCCTATTTGGAAACTTATATTTGACTGTAGCACTAGAACTATGCCTGAAAGCATCATATCGGCAACCACAACCACCTACCTGACCCATAGTCATTCATTCCAGTTCAGCCCACCCCTAGTAATTTTTCAGTCCTATGCAATCAGCCAAGCGAAAGTCAGGGAACGGAGACTAAGATTGCCATTATTAGGGAATTCCATGATATGTAAAAAACTGAGTATTTGTGACACTCTCCTCCCCAAGCTCATCATTAACCTCAAGATTATAATTAGTGTTCCCTACTGGCAAGAACCAAGTCAAGGAGGTTATCTTCCCCTAGTTTTGGCTCTGTCACAAACCTGTTTTAAAAGCAATCCTGGATCGTAAAAAGAAAGTCACCCGACTCTAAATTTCCTGTCAAATTGCTCATCAATCTGTCTATAGTTGAAATCTCCCATTAGCACAACATTTTCGTATGTAGATGCCTTAACGAATTTTCGTCCCATAGAAGTTACTGGCACTCCCTATCAAGATTTGGGGCCCCTGTAAAACACACCCAAAATTAGTTTTTCTCGGCCCACGAGAGCTGTAACCAAACAGATTCACTGGCTGACGTTCAATTATAATATCTTGTCTAACACAACAATTTAAATTGTCTCTGACATACATCGCTACTCCATCCACCACCTTTCCTGTTGACCCTGACAAGTGAATAATCTTAGCCTTGTTTTGACATTCAAGGGCATCTCTCTAATCTTTCAGATTGAGCCAGGTCTCTGTTATAGCAATAATATCTATGTTTCCCTGCACTTGCATTAATCTAGCTCATCTATCTTATTTCTAACACTCCGCTATTAGTATAGTAAAACCTGAAGGGAGGCTAGTCCCTTGCTGCCGGCCTGCTTCCCCCTTTGTTTGCTGACCTGTTCTATTGTCTTATTTATAACTTCATGCTGAATGCCTTTTATATACAATTACTGTTTCCAACCCGAGTGTTGCAACCTGCTGTTTTCCACACACTCCCTTACCTCTATCTTCCATCAGTTTTAAAATCATAGGCATTTCACCAATGGCCTTCTCATCCGAGTCTGCAAGTGCTACCAACCCACCCCTGCCCCAATAGATGTACCCCATCCCTTGCATACATATCATGTTTGCCATAAAGAGTTGTTCCAGTTGTCAATGAATTGGATTGCAAGTTCCTTGCAGTATCTGCCCCAGCCAGCAATTTACAACCAATGCCCTAGACAACCATTCATATCCTACTCCCTTGCTAGTCAATGCTACCTATGAATGGGAACCCTTCCCTTAGACTTAATGAAATCTAAAGCTGACCGTACTTATCTAGCATCTCTTCTCTCCTATACCCTTCGCCAATATCATTTCCCACCAGCACTGAGACAGATATGGGCTGTCCATTACCTGACATGATATTATTCCAGCCTTTGACAAATGTCCCCAACACCAGCACCAGGAAGCACACTCATCTCTCTCTTCTTATTCCTAATACAAAAAAGCACGGTCAACATATCTTACCCTGAGAGTCACCAACCACAAGAATGGCCATACCTTCATTAGCAGGGCAGTTAGTACCTACCTTCTCTGGCCACTGAAAGTACATTCATCTGGAAAGAACAGAGAACGATTTCCTACCTTCAGATCTTCACTCTTAACTTTCCTTACTCTGATGCGCCTCCATTACTGTGAACAAACTCGCCACTTGTAGCAGGTGCTGGACTGCACCGCACTGCTGGTAGCCGTTGCTACCTCCCCACCTACAGCCTCCTCACCGAGAGGACAGACGCACCCCACTGATAGAAGCCTCATTCCCCACATCTCAACCACCTCACACTCTCTCCCAGGCCCATTGAGGGGACCTTCAGCCTCCTAATCTCCTCCTGAGAAGCAAGACCTCCTCCTCAACTCTCTCCACCTCAGATTTTAAAACACTGCAGAAGCAAGCCATGCTTTGTAACCGTCCACCTATCCCCCAACAGCTCAGGTCTGTGAACCTCACTGACGACTTGACCACTTGAACACTGTGGTCATAAAATAGCCACGTCTACGGCCCTATGCTGTTACATTCAAACAAATTGGATGGACTGAACACATCGACTCCTCCAGGCTGAGGACTATTAACTCATACTCCTCCCTCCTTTACGCCTTCCACATTGTATGAACTGATGAAGCCATGTGTGGCGAAAACGTTTCCTGAATTAAAGAGTTCCCATATGCTGCATAGTCCTCAATACTTCAACTTGTCGTTTTTCAAACCATATCACACATACCTGATATAAATGACTATAATTTCTTTGTAGAACCCGTCGTAGAACATTGATTCTTTGATACCATTGTTTTGCCAAAAGAGTTAAGCAGTTTTTTCGGTATAAACTTCAATTTTCCATAATTTTTCGATTTTTGGGTGAGTGCGCGCGAAAATTTGCCTACAGCCCCCTAAGTTAATTGTTAAATAATCTAAGCTGAAGCTGAGTCTCGACCCCTGCATCCACAATTAGGTGAGTACACACAATGTTGCGTGCACCGAGAACGTTACATTTTATTCAGCCTTCACCACACACCCATTGTCATGCCTCCTGGCCAGTGAACTGACAGCTCAGAACACAGTTGTTCTGGAGCCCCAATGCTGCATTAATTACGCAGGTCAATCCATCAGTCAGATGTGCACTGGCTCCTTCAGCCCAAGGGCATCACACCTTCCTACCAGGCTGTGTGGCAACCTTTCTAATCTGGCGAATCCACTCCTTGCTTTGAATGGGTCTTTGCTCTGTCTTATCATTTTATTGCTGACTTAATTAATATCTTGAGTGTGTAACTATTGTACAGTGTAGAGAAGGAATACACTATTAAAAGAACTACCCCTTCTGTGTATGCTCTTGGGTTGTTCACTGTATTGTTCACTTTAGTTATGGCCAGGTGCATCAGGCATTGAATTTCTAAATGTTTTCATTATATTGCTATTTGTTACAACTGTTGTGCATTCAGTGTATTGCTATAGGAATGTGATTGTTGTATTGCTGACGTTGGTGATAGCATATACTTTGCAAAACTTTCCAATACTGTCTTTACAGCTCTGCTGGCATGAAGTTCATTCAGTTAACATTGAATATCGACATACTTTAACTGTTGCACAACTTCGTGATTTAATACACAATAAAGGTCCGAATCGTACTGTTTGGTATGTCAGACAGGTGTTTCAGCTGCTTCAGGAGCCTGTGTTAGTCTCTGTCCCTAGCTTCACTTTCTTGCTCGTTGTATTACTGATCATACATAATCTTAGCCGTCTGCCTCACACCTCCCCATCTATGGAACCGAAATTTGGCGAAAATAACCTTTGAACACAGCGTGCTTTGCCAAGGGATTTAATATGAAATATAGAAAATAAGAGGAGCCAAGTGTGGAACGCCAATTGTTACAGATCCCCCACTCGATTTTTAACCCCATTTTATGGACTACTCATCCTCCTGCGTCCATGTCATGAGGCCATGACTCGATCCCACGAGAGCACTTTTTTCCCTGAAGCCATGAGCTGCCACTATCTTTAACAGATCTTTGGTGAGGAACTCTAATCAAAAGCTTAACTAAAATCTAAGTAAATAATATCAATTGTTGGTCGTGATCAACAGCCTCAAAGCGCCGAGCTTTCCTGACGAAACACACAGTTTAATAATTATTAGACAAGACCGGTCTCTCGTGAATCCATGCTGTGAAAACATTAATCCAGGCTAATGCTATCCAGAAGGCTTCCTTATGAGATCTCAGCTATAATGACTCTACAATTTGCCCTCCAAATGGAGTCAGGCTTATTGGGCGGTAATTTTGACGGTAATGAAATTAATCTCCCTGTTTTAAAAATGGAATTACATTTTAGCCATCTCCCAATAGCACTAGAGATAAATTAAAAATATTAGTTTTTAATGGTTCACAAGTTCCATTATTGATTCCTTAAGAACCTTCAGCCAGTCGACTTATTTTGTTCAGTTCGGTCTATTCTGCTTCACAACCATTTCACTAGTGACTGTGATGTTAAATAATTTAAATTCTTTCAAGGCCACTATATTATATTAATTACCGATTATTTATTAGTGTACTTCCTGTGTATTATTCCGTTTGAAATAGTATTTTTTAAAAGCGAGCACTTTTCATTCTCTTTTGTCCAGTAAGTGAGGCTCATAGTTATTTTTAAGGGACCTATCTATCTCCGACTTTTGTTTCTAATCACCACCTGGGACAAAACATTTTGGGTTAGTTTTAGAATCCCTACACTTTAATGTCATATCCCTTTTAGCTTTTCTTATCCCCCTTTTCACTCCCTCTCAATGTCAAAATAACGATTCATAAATGACTCTCACCTCTTTTGATACCCTATAAATTCCTTTCTTATGCCCTAGAAGATATTTGAGCTATTATTCTTATACCATTTTGGTCATTTCTATTTATCTAATTTCTTTTATACGGGATATACCGTTCTTTGAGCAGCATGTTTAGTGTTCAGAACACTGTCATATTGATAGCATCTCAATTCTTTTAACCCCGCCATCACAGATGATAAGTGTTCATCTAAGCCCATCGTAATCTGCTAGTGAAAACCTCCTGGAACTGTTAGCTGATTATCCCTACTATCATACTTCCATTCAGTGCTAAATGTAATGATTTGTGTCGCTAGCACCAAGTTCCTCTGAATTTCTAAATTATAAACAAGTGATTCATTTTGACAGAACTAAGTCAAGCAGGTTATTTCCCCCTTGTCAGGTTCTGTCACAAACTGCTTCAAAAACAATCCTGAACTACTTCTAAGAATCGTTGATTCAATTCCCTTCAAAGACAATTCCAATCATATGAATAAAGTTATATCTCCCAGAATTACACTTTATCGTGCCTTGAGGCCTTAACAAGTTTCCTCCCATAGTATGTCTCCCTTGGGTCCCTATCTAAGTTTGAGGACGGTAATAACATTACACCCGAAAATCAATTATTCCATGTCCCTCTGAAAATTCCTATCCAAACAACTCGTATGGTTCTAGACTTTATACCTGTTTTTTATGCAACATCAAGCGATCTTGGACATCCAGATGCCACCGATACTTCTGTCTACTGGAACATTAAAACCCATGTATCTTGTATATGACATTCAGCAGTCATTCCCGATTTTTTCCTATGAACCACGTCCTCAGTAAGTGCAAATACAAATCAATGTTACTTGCACTAGCAACGAGACTCAACTCCATCCATCTTATTCCGTATAGCACTATAAAACGACTATTTGTGAAATATATATTAAGGGCCCTCTCTTCTCTGTTTTCTTCCTGTGATACTTCTGTTCCTCGCACTTTTGCCCTGATTACACTCCTTACCACCTAATTCCATTGCTTTCCTATGTTTCATCAATAAGCTCTTCCTCATCTGCCTATAACTGGATTTCTAAAACACACACTATCGCCACACTAATGACATTCAAATGATGTCCACGAAAACACCCGTACCACATCTATTTCTAGTTTAAAGAAAGACCCAACTACACTCTCTCATCTGCATTGGCCAGTGCTCCCACGCCCAACACCTAGGACAAGTGAAACCCTCCCCTGGCATACATGTCATTTCTGCCATAGAAAAGAGGTCCGCAGTTTGCCAATGAATGTTACTGCATTTTCCTTACAGTATTTGTCCAGCCACAATTGACACCAATTCCCTGACAATCCGTTCATTTCCAACTCCTCTCTTGCAAAATACACATATGACAGGTTTCCTTCCCACCCTTCCTCCAATTACCGTGCCTTCTATTGCTGACCTATACCTGCTAATCAGGACCTCACTACCTACATCTGGGGCCAACATCAATGCCTCCAGCACTGAGACAGATAGTAGGATTGCTCCCATGATGTCATCCAGACGCTAACAAAACCTTCGTCCCCATCCTCAGGAAGCACACTCTCTGCCTCCTACTCCCTATCCTATCAAACAGAATGCCCTGTCCATGTAACCTAATCTGGCTCTATCTCCCAACAACAACAACAATGTGTTTAACCTTCCTTGACGTCGTCCGTCGTGATGCTCACAGTAGTTGACTCACATTTGTCAGGTAGCTTTACACCTTTCACTTGTGGAATTCGTCAGACGTTCTCGATGGTTTTTCGTGGTATTCTAGGGATTCTCACTCAACTCAGCCAATGCTTCCATGGTGCCTATCTCATAAGACATTCCAGTAGAACACCCACATTCGTCAGGCAACACCAAAATGGTTGGGAAGTTTTCCACAATAGTCCTACTGGCCTCGTTGTTTCTAGTCTCTCCAACATCTTCTGATCCTCAGTTGGTTCCATGTGCCCGGCCACTCCACATCAAGTCCCCACTGGGGACTCACAACAGAGGATATACTTCGAATCCTCTTGTTCTCGCTCCGTTAAGATCGCCGTATCTCCTCTTAGCACCCTAAGCCTTCTTTTACTGCTGGTAAAGAGCATCAAGAGAAGGCTTCCTGGTTCAAGATTCACAGATACACACCAGCAAGGTCTTTCACAGAGCTAAGTACAGACAACACGTCACCACTGAGCTCAGTACAACGCCACCACTGAGCTTGAAGTACACGTCACCACTGCAGCTAAGTACACGTCACCACTGAGGCAAAGTACACGTCACCACCCACTGAGCTAAGTACACGTCCACACCACTGAGCTAAGTCCGTCACCATTTGAGTAAGTAACACGTCACCACTGAGCTAAGTACAACGTCACCACTGAGCTAAGCCACACGTCACCACTGAGGCTAAGTACAACGTCACCACTGAGCTAAGTACACGTCACCACGAGCTAAGTACACACGTCACCACTGAGCTAAGTACAACACCGTCACCACTGAGCTAAGTAAACGTCAACCACTGAGCTAAGTACAACGTCAACCACTGAGCTAAGTACACGTCACCACTGAGCATAAGCACACGACCCACCATAACAGAACATATTTTTATCTAGTATACGTGAGATTTAAAAAACGAAGACGAAGAATAAAATTTTAAATAAAAAGTAGCCACTCACAAGAATAAATGCAGCGTACTGAACTCTTACAATAGAGAATTGGTAGAAAAGTAAAGTCTGACGTCACATTGAAACTGAAGGGCTGTATGGGCAAAAAAAAATGTAGCTCTTTTGTTTACGTCCATTTCCTCCAGTTTTGGTGCACAAGACAAATTTTTTTCATACTCTTTCTTGAAAAATATTTATCAAAAATAGACCCAAAACAACAACTGAGAAAACACAGAGAAAGACATTTACTGAAAATGCCCTTGGGGGCGATTATTTCCTATAAGGGACTATGTAAGGTTGTTTGGAACACATGGTGACCGAGAGACACAATGCCTATACTATTATATAAGCTGCCTGTCCTCTAAATAACTTATCTTTATTTCACAAAAAAAATAAGTAATGATAGTTCTTGGAATGTTGCAAAAAAATCTGCCATTACTTCCACATAACATAACTCCAAAGTATTTGGAAATATTCCAAAATTTGAGCAATCTTACTTAGAGAAATCATTATTCTACAATTTTCTATGAAATCATTTCCATTTAAAATAGTAATAAAAGCGAGAACGATGTACCCTTAAGTGAATAAGTTCCTTCCGAACATTGGCCTTGGAGGCGCCGGCCGGCCCACCTCTCATAAAAAAAACACACCATAAGAACATAAAGAAAGGAGGAACGCTGCAGGAGGCCTGCTGTCCCATACTAGGCAGGTCCTTTACAATTCATCCCACTAACAAAACATTTGACTCAACCCAATTTTCAATGCCACCACAAGAAACGAGCTCGATGTGCAAGTCACACACTCTCAAATCCAACCCTCCCACTCATGTACTTAATCCAACCTAGATTTGAAACTACCCAAAGTCCTAGCCTCAATAACCCAACTAGGTAGACGGTTCCACTCCATCAACTACCCTATTTCCAACCAATCTACTTTCCTATGTCCTTTCTAAATCTAAACTTATCTAATTTAAATCCATTACTGCGGGTTCTCTCCTGGAGAAGACATCCTCAAGACTTATAAATATCCCCTTATTAATACCTATCTTCCACTTATACACTTCGATCAGTCTCCCCTCATTCTTTCGTCTAACAAGTGAATGTAATTAAGAGTCTTCATCTTTCATCTAAGGAAGATTTCAATGCTATTATTAATTTAAGAAGAAGTCCATCCTACGCTGATTGATTTCTAACGAATTTATTCCATCTGTAATAATTGGAGACCAGAAACTAGCTGCATAATCTAGGTGAGAGCTTAACAATGATGTATATAGCTGCAGTATGACCTCTGGAGACATCTGTTGCTTACACCTTCTTGATAGAAAATCACAGTAAAATCATAATCTATTTGCCTTTTTATTACGTACGCTTAGCATTGCTGTCTTGTTTTAAGGTTGCTGCGTACGCATAACCCCCAAGTCCTTTTTCGCAATCTGTATGGCTAAGTTCTAACATTATTTAATTAATAAGTGCTAGTTATGGACAACTCCCGACTTCAGAACCTTGCATTTATCTACATTAACTGCATCAGCCACTTTTTCTGACCAAGAATAAGTTTGTTTACAAATCCTCCTGAAGTTCCATAACATCTACGTTTAATCATTATCCTACTCTTCTTTTGTGTCATCGGCGAATATCTCATTTCACTAACAGTAATTCCCTCAGCCCACCAAAGAACATTGATGATATATTTAAAAACAACAACGCCCAGACCCACAGACTGCCAACACATCTCCCCCCATATTCGATCTAATGGAACCCCACCGTACAACACACTCTCTGAGCGCGAATCTATTAACTGCGTGATCGGCTTAACTCCCCACTCGATTTACCCATTTATTGACACTCTCTGCTCTTCCTGTCAGTAGGCCATGACTCCGACCCAACGAGAAGCACTTTTTCCCCCAATGCCATGAGCTGCCACTTACTTTAACAGTCTATGGTTTATTTGCAGAACTCTATCAAAATCCTACTAAAAATCAAGTAAATAATTCAAATTTCTTTATCGGGTCACAGCCTCAAAAGCTTTACTGAAGAAAGTTAATAAATTAGTTTAGAAAAGACCGCCTCTTGGAATCCATGCTGAGTATCATTAATCCAAGCATGCTTAGTCGCCATGGCTTATTATAATTTGAGCTATAATGGACTCTATAAATTTGCCTACAATAGAGGTCCAGGCTTATTGGGCGGTAATTTGAGACGGTAACGACTTGTCCCCTTTTTTAAATATTGAATTACATTAGCCATCTCCCACATATCAGAACACTACACCTTTTGAAGAATAAATTAAAATATTAGTTAATGGTTCACAGAGTTCCATTTTGCATTCTCTTAAGAACCCCATGAAAAAACCTCTCCAGGACCCGGCGACTTATTTTGATTCAGTCTGTCTATCTGCAGTCCCCCCACCAAACCATTTCACTAGTGACTGTGAGATCACATCATTGATCTTTCTTCAGGCCCACTAATAAAAATAAATTACGGAATATTGTTAGTGTCTTCCCTGTGTAAAAAACTGAGAGAAATAATTAGTAAAAATCAGGCACCAATTCATTCTCTTTGTCAGTAAGATGCCCATAGTTATTTTTAAGGGGACCTATCTTATCTCTAACATATGTTTCTAATAGACCTGAAAAAACGTTGGTTAGTTTAGACTCCCTACGGGCAACTTTTATTCATAGTCCCCTTTTAGCTTTCTTAGCCCCCCCTTTTAATGTTCCCCTCTTAATGTCAATATACAGATTCCATAATATGACCCTCGCCCTCTCTTTTGATACGCCCTATAAATTCCTTTCCTTATGCCCTAGTAATACTGAGCCTATGATTCATCCCATTTTGGGTCCACATTTGATCTAATTTCTTTATATGGGATAAACGTTCATTGAGCAGCATGTATTGTGTTCAGAAAGTGTCCTATTGATTGCTCACTTCGTAACCCCATCAACAGATGATAAGTGTTCTCTAAGCCCAACGTAATCTGCTAAGCGAAAATTCTGGACTGTTTACTGATTTATCACAACTATCGTACTTCCAATCAATGCGAAATGTAATTGATTACTTGTGGTCGCTAGCACCCAGTTCCCCTCCGAACAATGCTTTGTTTGGTGTAATTTGTCTAGTAAACTATGTTCCTAATGCAGTTAACCTCTTGAAAACACCGTTTTTTTCTTACTCAAAGACGACATGGAGATGATAACTAAAATATATCGAATATTCCCGATGGTCTCGCCAAATATGGGCTTATTTATTCAACTAGAGATATAACATGTTCGTATTTAATTATAGTGTTTATTATATCCATAATAATCAATTCCTGAATAGATATAAATACAGCCGTAGAGTAGAATATAAGTTTGATATTAAGCGTAATATTGAAGTAATTTTCCTTGCTCTCTCTGGGAGCGGTGGTAAGCCCTGGTTAGCTCCAAAGCCTAAGAAAAGCTCCGCTACTGTTTTAATGATGCCAAATAGTCAGTTATTTATTTATTTATTTATTTATTTACTTATTTATTTATTTGAACGGATACGCACTGAAGTTACAAGGAAATACATGGATAAGTGTAGCATGCCAACGCCCCTTGTATGCAGAAGCAATACGGGCAGGCTTAAAATTAACCAGATTAACTAAGGCAATGAATATAAAACTCAGTGGAAACACATTGGTTTGTAAAACAGTTAACAATTAATTAAGACAAAAATGAGTATTTCAAAGACAGGTCATATGGTCATTTACTGTGTTGCTCGCCTTGCCTTGTATTATTATTATTATTATTACTTATTATTATTATTATTCATTAATAATAAAGGGGGACGCGCCCGCGCCCCCGGAGGATTATACAGCGGCTGGGAATAAAAGCCAAAAAATATCTGGGCTGTGAGCAGACGCACTACCCCCATCTCCCTCACCAATACCTGATATTTGAGACACTTATGCAGCATATGGGATCTTAATCAGGAAAGCGTTTTCGCCACACAGGGCTTCATCAGTCCAAGACAAAGAGGAAGGCGTAAGGAGAGGATGAGTATGGAGTAATCAGTCCCTCAGCCTGGAGTCGTCTCGTGATTCAGTCCCATCAATCTTGTAGAATGTACAGCATATTGCCGTAACGGTGTGCTTATATACTGTAGTAGGTGACTTGAAGCAGACTGAGGCGGATCATAGTGGTATCATCCACTATTCCGAAGTAGTCTTTGTCCAAAGTTGAACAAGCCGTTGAAAGAATTTCTTTGTAAGAAATCCATGATGCTGCAGAGGTCTGACAGTTGTGATAATGTTTTTGAAAAACCGACAAGTTGAAGATTGAGACCTTATGCAGCATATGGGAACTTTATTCTGGAAACGTTTTACGCCACGCAGTGGCTTCACATCAGTCCAAACAAAAGGAAGGCGTAAGGAGAGGAGGAGTAAGAGTTAATGTTTTAATCAGTCCCGCCAGCCTAGAGTCGTTGTGTTCAGTCCATCAATCTTGTAGAATTGTACAGCATAGGGCCGTAGACGAGGCTTATATACTGGGCAGAGAGGTACTTGAACAACGGAGGCGGATATAGTGGAATCTTCCACTAGTCGAAAGTAGTCCTTTGTCCAAAGGTAGAACACAGCTGAAGAATTCTTTGTAAGAAGATCCCATGATGGCGCAGTGTCTGACAGTTTGATTGATGGATTGAAAAACCGACAATTGAAGATGAACATTCTTATGCAGCATATTGGAATCTTTATTCAGAAACAGTTCGGCCCACACAGTGGCTTCATCAGTCCAATACAAAGAGGAAGGCGTAAGGAGAGGAGAGTATGAGGTATCAGTCCCCATCCTGGAGTCGCATGTGTTCATCCATCAATCCTGTAGAATGTACAGCATCGGCCGAGACGTGGCTGATATACTGTAGGAGTGACTTGAAGCAACGAGGCGGATCATAGTGTATCATCCCACTAGTCGAATAGGTCTTTGTCCAAAGGTTGAACAAGCGTTGAAGAATTCTTTGTAAGAAAGAACCCATGATGCCTGCAGTGTCTGACAGTTTGTGATGAAAGGTTTCTCTGAAAAACCGACAAGTTGAAGATTGAACCACTAATGCCGCATATGGTCCCCTCTTTTTCAGGAAACGTTTCGTTCGCCGACACAGTGGCTTCATCATCCAATACAACGTTATCGGTTTTTCAAACCATTCATCACAACTGTCAGACACTGCAGTCATCATGGGATCTTCCTTACAAAGACTTCTTCAACACACATGTTCAACTTTGGACAAAGACCTACTTCGACTAGTGTCTGATACCACTAAGATCCCGCCTCACCCGTTCCGCTTCACGTCACCTCCACTATCAGTATATAAGCCACGGCCTACGGCCCTATGCTGTATCATTCTACAAGATTGATGACCTGACACATCGACTATCCAGGCTGAGGGACCGATTACCTCATATACTCCTCCTCTCTCTTACGCCTTCCTCTGTGTATTGACTGATGAAGCCACTGTGTGGAGAAACGTTTCTTGTATAAAGATTTCCCATATGCTTGCAATCAGTGTCACATCTTCAACTTGTCGGTTTTTCAAACCATTCATCACAACTGTCAGACACTGCAAGCATCAAGGATCTCTTACAAAGAATTCTTCAACGCTTGGTTCAACCTATGGACACAGACCTACTTCGACTATGGATGATACCACTATGATCCCGCCTCCGTCTGCTTCAAGTCACCTCCACAGTATATAACCACACCAACGGCCAAAGCCTGTACATTCTACAAGATTGATGGACTGCATAAACACACGACTCCAGGCTCCGAGCCAGCCGCGACTGGATTCCCTCAATACCCTCCTCTCCTTACGCCTTCCTCTTGTCAATGGACTGATGAATGCCACTGTGTGGGCGAACGTTTCCTGAATAAAGATTCCCATACTGCTGTAAATGACGTGTCTCAATATTCAACTTGTCGGTTTTTCAGACCATTCATCACAACTGTCAGACACTGCAGCACATGGATCTCTACAAGATTCCTTCAACGCTTGGTTCAACCATTGGACCAAAGACCTACTTCGACTAGTGATGAATACCACTATGATCCCGCCTCCGCTAGCTTCAGTCACCTCACTACAGTAAATAAGCCACGTCTACGGCCCTATGCTGTACATCTACAAGATTGATGGACTGAAACACATCGACTCCAGGCTGAGGGACTGAATTACCTCATACTCCTCCTCTCCTACTACGCCTTCCTCTATGTATTGACGAAGAACCACTGTGTGGCGAAACGTTTTCCTGAATAAAGATTCCCATATGCGCCATATGTGTCTCAAATCTTCAACTTGTCGGTTTTGTCAAACACCATTCATCACACAGGTCAACACTGCAGCATCAAGGATCGTCTTACAACCACACACAGACAAACTCTTTCAACGCTTGTTCAATCCTTTAAGAGACAAAGAACCCACTTCGACTATGATGACATACCACTATGATCCCGATAGAAAGTCCACGTCTCCGGCCCTGCCGTGAGCTGTCACGAGACCGTCCCTCAACAACCAGACCTTGAAGGACTGAATACACATCGACTCCAGCTGAGGGACTTGATTACCTCATACTCCTCCTCTCCCTTAACGCCTTCCTCTGTTGGATAAGGACTGATGAAGCCACGTGTTGGCGAACCGTTTCCTGAATAAAGATTCACTGCTGCATACGAGTCTCAATCTTCAACTGTCGGTTTTTCAACCATTTCCTCAACAACTGTCAGACACTGCAGCATCAGGGATCATCTTACAAAGAATTCTTCAACGCTTGATCAACCTTTGGACAAAGACCTACTTCGACTATGGATGATACCAATAAGATCCCGCCCCTCCGTCTGCTCAAGTCACCTCACTACAGTAATATAGCCACGTCTACGCCCTATGCTTGACATTCTACAAGATTGAAGGACAGAACACATCGCTCCAGTCTGAGGGACTGATTACCTCATCTCCTCCTCTCCTTACGCCTTCCTCTTTGTATTGACTGAATGAAGCCACTGTGTGGCGAAACGTATTCTTGAATAAAGATTCCCTATCTGCATAAAGGTCTCAATCTCAACTTGTCGTTTTTTTCAAACCAATCATCACAACTGTCAGTCACTGCACATCATGGGATCTTCTACAAAGAAATCTTCAACGCTTGTTTCATCCTTTGACAAAGGACCTACTTCGACTAGTGAATACCACTCTATCCCGCCTCCGTCTGCTTCAAAGTCACCCAACATAAAACATAAGAACATAAGAACGAAGGTAACACTGCAGAATGGCCTACTGGCCCATGCTAGGCAGGTCCAAGTCCCCTACCGCTTAAGGCCAAAGCACCACAAAAACAGGTCAGGTCACATTGACTTAAGGGAGACACGGCAACCGACCTGTAAGCACAAGCCTAATCAGGTCAAACTCACACCCACCCACATCAACTCAAAGTATTTATCCAACCTATTTTTAAAGCTACACAACGTTCTGGCCTCTATAACGGTACTTATGGGAGTTTGTTCCACTTTCATCCACAACCTTATTATACCAACGTACTTTCCTATTTCCTACCTGAATCTGAATTTTTCCAACTAAAACCCTTGCTGCGAGTCCTGTCTAGGCTAGGATATTTTTTCAGCACACTATATTACATCCCCTTTATTTATTCCTGTCCTTCCACTTTATACACCTCAATAACATATCCCCCCAATTTAACGTCTTTCCAAGAGGGCAGTTTTCAGGGCCTTAGTTCTATCCTCATGTGGAAGGTTTCTGATACAAGGGATCATCTTTGTCATCCACCTTTGTACATTATTCCAAGAATATATATCCAATCTGTAATACGGTGACCAAAACTGTGCAGCATAATCTACAATGAGGCTAACCAAGGATGTAAAGAGTTTGAAGAACAACCTGAGGACTCCTATTATTTATGCTCTTGAAAATGAAGCCAAGGATCTATTAGCTTTAATGCGAACACTTTATGCCACTGATGTCTCTTGTTTTCAGATTACAGCTAACCAGACTCCTAAATCTTTTTCGGCAATCGTCATAATTAAGATCTACATTATTTAGTTTATATGTGGCAATGGTTATTGTCCTGTCTAAAACAACATTTAGAACTTGCATTTGTCTTATATTCTGCATCTGCCAACTTCTCCGACCACTGCATCATCTATTCAAATCATCCTGGATGCTCGAATGTCCTCGTCAGAATGAATTCGACGGGCCTATTTTTGGTGTCATATCGGCAAACATGCCGATGTCGCTCTTTATGCCCTCATTATGTCGTTTTAAGTAGATTGGAACAGCAGGGGCCCAAAACTGACCCCTTGGAACACCGCTCGTAACGCTTCCCCACTCTGATTTCTCCCCCATTTCAACAAACGCAGTGTCACCAACCCAGACACCCAAGTTTTTGTTATATATTAGCGTTGTTTTCAGATATCATTTATGTTTTTCATGTTTCATTTTCTTTAGTGTAGGATTAATTTTCATATCTTTGTGTCATCGGCGAATTTTCTCATTTCACTAGTAATTCTCTCAAGATCATTGATATATATTATAAACAACAACGGGCCCAAGACTGATCCCTATGGAACGCCACTTGTTACAGATCCCCACTCGGATTTAACTCCATTTATGGACACCCTCTGCTTCTGTCTGTGAGCCATGACTCAATCCACGGGAGCACTTTTCCCTAAATGCCATGAACTGCCACTTTCTTTAACAGTCTTTGGTGTGGAACTCTATCAAAAGCCTTACTAAAATCTAAGTAAATAATATAAAATTCTTTATCGTGATCAACAGCCTCAAGAGCTTTCTAATGAAGAAAAGTTAATAAATTAGTTAGATCAGAACGGCCTCTCGTGAATCTATGCTGAGTATCCCAAATCCATGCAGCGAACTTTGTTGCTGGTGCTGCTTTTCTAAGCAAGATCTCTTATATGCCATAAGTACAACAGACGCTGAATCAACGCAGTTGTCATTGGAGATACATTCCTCCTAAATCGCCATCGCACGGCGGATTTTATGAAAGAATGATCGGCATTTTAAAACGTTGTTTAAGGAAGACTCTTCATCGTCCAGAGAATCGGCTTAGAATTCCGTACAGTTGTGACTGAAATAGAAAATTAGAGTCAACAAGAGACCTCTAACTTATGTTACCAATGATCGGGACAATTTAGAAGTGTCAAGTCCTTCTCATTTACTCCATGGCAAAAGGCTCTAACCTGTTCCTCCCATGAATGATAAAGAAATCATAGAGATCCTACTTATTTGGAACCTGAGCAACTCAGACGTAAATTCAAACACTTTAATAAAGTGATTGAACGATGGGGAGAAACACTTCTATGGAGCTGGTGTTCCTGAAAATCGTAAGTCCTTAAGAACTGGTGACATAGTGATTATTGACAATGATGGTCCGAGGTCCCGATGTCCTCTTGGGAAAATTGTGACCATATATCCTGATGCAAATGGAATAATCGGGACAGTTGATATTTTGAGCAAAGGTGTAGTGAATAAATGGACAATAAATAAACTAGTGCCGTTAGAATTACACAGTGTTGAAAACAAAATTAGTGATTCCCCAGAAACCACACAGACTAAAGCTGTTCAGAAAAGACAAGCAGCAGTGGTGGTGAGTGACAAAATTAAATTAATGTTAAATGATGAATGTTTCACTGCAGCAACCTCCCCGCCCCCAAGTGTGGAGAATTTTCTCCAGGACTAGGATATCGCACCCTTCAGCCCCTTTCACCCTTTCAGCATTGAGGGATAAGCCTTCGAGGGCTGATGGCATCTTGCTTCCACATCTTGTATCACATTTTAATTGATTCAAAACGCACACAAGCTGTATCACGTCATACAACTCTTTGCAAGAGACCAGGGGTTGCAAGTTGTTCAAAAAAGGACAGTCAATCTCTTACCATTAGGCAGGACAGTTAGGGAAAGTCCTGCACCCACTGTTTACATATTAAAGTTTAAAATTTTTTGTCTATGCTTAAGTCAGCAAGAATCAAGCATTCACATTGTTTTATAGTGGAAGTTTGGCAAGGGAGAAACATGCTTTGTCGGCACTTCTTTTGTGTCAGAAAGCTGGGGTAACAGAGAACACCGCCGGCTTGATTGCCAATATATTATGGTGGCAGTAAAGACCACTTCACTCTAAGAACGAACAAAGGAAGTGAATTGTGCATTGCGTACCTCAGCAATCTCCATAATAACTATAAACCTATTACCAAAAGTGTGTTCAGCTTCTTTAATGACATTACCTCGAAAGACAAACCTTGAGGAACATAGTGTACCAGTGTGCATATTCCTAGACTGTGGAAGGCACTATTCTTCAATCAAGACACCTATAAACCGGGTTATTAATAAGGGTCCGATACATTATACCCAGGTAATATATATTTTGTTCCATTGACTGCACAGTTGAGAATCCAGATAGAACTAGTATTCTTACCAGGGTATATGTATTAAACTACACTACTTGCAACACTGGTCTTTTGCAAAGAGTCGTATGACCGTGACACATGCTCGTAGTGCATCTGGAATAAATTAAAGTGTTAATGCACAGATGCAGAAGCAAGTGCCTTTCAGCCCCTCTGGAAGGCTGAGTCCCTAGAGGGCTGAAGGGGATGAAGGAGGATGACATCCCCCTCCTGGAGAAAATTTCTCCACAATAAAATAGATTTGCTCTTTAGCACTTCATCCAGACTCAAAAACAATTCTAAGATTTTTCGTGTAAGGATTCACAATTCTTTAGTACCTAAGGAAGCAATACATCTAATATTATCAAAAAAATCACTGGCTAACAAGACTGATCATGCCCACAGTGATATGTTACACTTGCGTAGCCGACACACACTGCATCACATGTCGTTACTTTGACGGACGCACATGTCTGTATCCGGGTCCGCCACCATACCCTGCTGAGCGGGTATATCATGTCCCCTCCATTTGAGGTGACCCGGGTAGATTACACTGGACCAATAACTTTGACTAAAACTGTTAACAAAGTTCCTATCAAGTTGTACATCTGTTCGTTCACCTGTTTCTATTGACAAGAGCAGTACACCTAGAAGTAATTTCCCCTAGATTCGTGATTAAGTAGGAGATGGTTTTATTTGAATTTCGAAATGTTATGGGGAAATAGCAGTACCTCATGTTCCCACCATAAGTACAAGTGTTCAGGTAGGTAAAGAGCTGTGTCTCGTGACGCCTCAATAACATGTGTTTCTGATAATTCTGCTGTGGGAACGAGCAAGAAACACAGTTTGCAACTTCTCTGAGAGAGCTAACCCTCTCTCAGAGAGCTAACCCTTTCTCAGAGAGCTAACCCTCTCTGAGATTATTATTATAATCAAGGGGGAAGCGCTAAACCCGGAGGATTATACAGCGCCTGGGGAGGGGGGGATGTGGAAGGCATTCAGGCTTAATTCGGGAACTGGAGCACAGATCCAATTCCCTAAATCAAGGCCCCCTCACCAACATCAAGGAACCTTCCTTGAGGGGGCCCCCTCTGAGAGAGCTAAACCCTTTTTTGGGGAAAGGGGCATTACCTTTTCCCCCCCCCT
>NC_069465.1:25346383-25438829 GCF_026875155.1 Cherax quadricarinatus | reverse complement strand
TTTATGAATGTCGCCCTTTCCCCTCTCAGGCTATTGTGCTCCTGTCATCAGCCCCTCACGTTCCTTAGCGACACAAAACCGACCCAGATACCGAATATTATAGTTATATCGTGATTCCCTTGAGCGTTACCTTTATTCAAGGGCCTGTTTCTTGAGCGGGTTTTGCAGCCATTCTTCTGTGCTAGTGCCTATTGAGGTCACCTTTCAGAGGAAAGTCTTATCGACCTTGAAAGAAGCTCTTTTATCGTCCCCTGCGCTGTTCACGTGTAGTTCCTTGATTTGCAGACTTCGGGAATCTTACAAAGTGTCACAATATGAGGAACTGATTGGGTCTTTCCTTGTCCCAAAAAAAACAGGTGCCATATGTCTTTTCTTAGGGAACTAGTGAATGCTACCCCATGGTAATGATCTTTGAGTGCATTTGCTGTTAGATTAGAAAAAATTTTTACATCATTTAATAAATGCTGTCCAATCTCATCCTTTGCCCCTGACGAGGAAAAACCATCCACAGCATCTTTTTTGCTAAATTGGAGCTTTTAGCAATTAAAGAACAATGCAACCTGCTTCCTGTTGCTTATGGGGCTACCTCCAATGTGACGATGGAACCCCTTACACCCTTAAAAATCAGTATTCCCTTGGCCCCCGGGTATTTCCCCTTTGTATCAAAAGTAAGTACACATATGCCCAGTCTGCCCACCTCTTTTTCGCCCAGAGACAATCGTGGTTCAACCATTCAGAGATCACCAAAGAACCATGTACAGAGCGTTATAACCTCGAGTATTCATAGTACATTCATAACCATAGTCGGCGGAATTGTTACAAGTGGTTTCCGTGGCCACATTAAATTTAAATTGTCCGATATTTTCCCCTAAGAGATCGACTGATGATAAACCCCAAATCTTTCCTACTGTACTTATAAGAATACAGGACAGCACTCTGGTGAAATGCTCTCAAAAAAACCTTCAGTACCTAGGTTTTTTCTCTGGCCGTTCCAACCGCAGAACCCGTAAGGGGAAAAGTTTCGTGGTTCCCCCAAAATAACCAGAAACCAGGTTATTCTTCCAATTCTAAAACTAACCAAACCAGGCTCTTTTTTTCCAATTCGGGGGAATTCGAGTCCCCCAGTCAAACCGCCCCATGGTGACAGTGGGTGATAATGAGTCCCACCCCCGTTCACAATTCCTTTAAAGTTAAGCAGTCTGAAAAGTAAATTGTGATGATGTTGTTACTGTCTCTGACATAATGTTTTGGGATAAAGTAGAACAAGTCTTTTCTGAAAAATTTTCCCCCTTTTTTTTTGCACATAACTTCCAATGAAACCATGGCCCCCTTAGTGCAAGCATCTTTTAAAATGCCCCGTTATTTTTTTTGGGACTTGGTGCGCAGTAATATTTTTGGGTCTAGTTTTTTTAAAAATAAAAATTACGACATGTCCTTCTCCCTAAACCGACTCATGTGTCCTCCTTTGTGGGGTATCTGGTTCCATTCGTGTCCGAGGTCGGACTTTCCTAACCTTTTCACCAAGGTAGAACTTCACTGCTTCCTTCCTTGTTGTCGCCAGATTACTTTCCCTGGTGACCCCTTTTACTGGGATTGCTTCCATGCGAATAGCATTGTGCTCGACCCTTATCGATGGCAGCCCAAATTTACGACTTGATGTTCCTTCTGGGGTTACCAGCTTTTGGGTCAAAATCTGTTATACGTGAGGTATGATGTCGGATTAAATCCAAAAAGCTAATGCATTTCCAGTACGTACCCAAAGCGGCAGGCATGGAACGGCACTCCCATCAGTTTCCACCCTATACCTTCAACTTGCAGGGTAGTCCGATGCCCCAAATGTCCAGGAACCCCAAAATTTCCTTGAGTGCACAATATCCCCCGCAATGCCTGCTAGTTCGAGTAGTTTTCTCCACAGGGGCCCTTGTCGGAAAACAATTATTTCAACTAGTAATGCCATCTTTGTTGGGGATGTAACTTTGCCGTCTGAAAAAAGGGACGTCCCCTTTTGCGGCTAGTGCCCCTCCTAAGTGTCTGTAGTTGTTCCAGTTTTTCCAAAATGGTGTTAGTCCTAGTTGAAAAGTGTTTCCCTGCAAAGTAAAAGGTCTATTTTTTAAAACCCATCCTTTAAACATGTTGTAAAAATTTTGAAGGCCATTTTCCCTGGCCAAAAATTTCGGGTTTCAAAAGGTTGCCTCGGGGAAAATTACCCTTTCTTTTTGACCTTGTTAAACAACCCCCTTAACCCCTTTTTCAGGGGGGGAAAGATTTGTCACCTGCCCCAGGGGGGCGGTGCTATTTCTGCCGGGGAAAAACCTAATCCACTTCACGGTTCAATCTTTTCCACCGGGTTGAGGAGAAAAAATTACCCCCCCCTTGACTTTCCAGATAAAAGTCAAGCGTTTGTTACCTTTTGTTGAAAAAACGCCCTTTAAGCCATTGCTTTCCCAGTGGAAAGATGGTTATAACGAAACCTTAAATTGTCCCATCGTTTCCACTTAACCTGGTACAAGACCTATTACATCCCCTGCGTAAAATGCCTCTTCACAAGTTGCTGTCGCAGAAGTTTTTTGATCAATCAAATGCTTGAGATGGATTTTTTTGAAACCTAGAAATTCTTTTTGGAAAATGCCCCCTTTGATCCCTAGTACCAAGGAAGGTTGGTACTTGGGCCCCAGTGTTTGGGATTTTTGGAATTTAAAACGCAAAAACCATTCCAGATCGCTTTTCCATCCCTTTTCTGGGTGATTTTTTACTTTAATACGGAGAAAACAAAAGTTTTTTTTAACCCCTAGATTTTTTTAAAAGGGGTTTTTGGCAAGTCCCCTTCTTCACCGGGGACACCCAAAGAGCAACGCATTCTCCCCCTACGGGTTCATTATCATTTCCGTAGGGCCCTTTTTTGGATTCGACCCCCCCCCTATAAGTTCTAAAGGTTTATGACAAAATTTTCTTTAGGGGGTCTATGGGGAAAAGACTTATGGTTAACTTAGATAAACGAAATTTGTCATGTTTTAAAAGGACGTGGATACACACTTGAAAAGACTTAAATGTAGTATTTGGGTAAGCTTGAAGAAGCCAATTTAAAGACCCCAAACTTTTTTTAAATGTCAATTTTTCAGATCAAAAATTAAATTTTCTTGGTCCGTAGCCACCCCTAGGGGGGTTTGGGACGGGACCAAAGGTTAAGAAAATGAAAGAAACTAAATTTTCCAACCCCCAAAACTGCTGATGCCGAAAGATCCTTTGTGGGTTTTTAGCAGGTTTTTATAGTCCTTCTTTCCCCAATTTTTCTTCCATAGGCCCTCAAAATTGGGGTTGGGTTTAAAGAAAGATCCCCTTTTGTTTGGCCTTTCCCCGTCAAGAAAGGCATTAAAACCCCAAAAGAAAAGCTAACATCGGCCAATTTTGAAATTTCCCAGGATTTTTCAAAACCCCCTTTTTATTAAACTATGCTAGTTAAATTTTGGCTGGGGCCGCCGTACTAGTTCAGAAGCCCGATGGCAAGTAAAACGCAGTTGCATTTGCAAACCGAGCCCCTTACAAAGGGGTTGAACGAAAATTATCCCAGTAACGAGAAAGAAGCTTTAGAAATTAAAAGGGTCTTTAAAGCATTTTCCGGACATTTTTTTATCGGTCTCGGGTTCATGTTTGACAAAAAAAAAGCTCCCCCTTTTTTCCCCCTTATTCCAGAAAAAAACCCAACCAAACGGGAAGGTTAGCCAGTTTGGCCCTTTGACTATCCAAATTTTAAATTTCCCACCTTTGAGCATTTACCGGGCCCAAGCCCAAATGTAGTGCAGATCCCTTTTATCGCGACATGTTAGTATAGAAAACCCTTGGCAAAAACCCTCCTTTTAGTTTTTGAAGATGTAAAAAAAATTGTAAAACGAAAAATTCCCCATGTGGTCTGGGTGGGGATTCGCCCCTGTTTCCCAGGAAGATCTTATTCTAAATGTGAAGCCACCAGCCCCCAAACAGTAAAATTTTGTCATGAACCAAGAATTACTGTACCCGAACAGCCGATTTTGGGGGGTTACTCTACAAAAGGGAGTAATACCATTTTAGAAATTTCCAAGTCACTAGTTAAATGTACCCCCTTAAAAGCTAGTTACAAATTACCAGGTTTGTTGACACCCTGGTATGGACCCGTTCAGAAAAAAAACCCCAGTTTTGAAATATTTTTTGGCCCCGGGATGGCAACTAAATATTTCTGAGTTTTGTTAAAGAAATGGGTGTCTGCATGCAACAAAAGGCAATGCTAATGGTCCTAATCCAACCCAAAAGTGTACCCCCAAACTACTAGCAAACCCTTGGGGAAAAAGAGTTGCGCTAGATTTTTTTAATAATTTCCAATGTTCCCCCCCAAGGTAACAAACATCTGTGTGTTATGGTTTAGACCATTTAAACCAGTTTATTGTGAGTTTGTTCCTATTTCAGATAAGGGGCTGGAACAGTAGCTAAAGCGTTTTAAAGGGAAAGCATTATCTCAAGGCATACCCCCTCCCAAAATTTTCCCTTTTGAACAGATAAAGGAGGTGAATTTTTGGGAATGGATTCCTTTAAAAAATTTTTGTAATTGTACAAGATCCCCTAAATCCACCTTGTTTTCATCATTCCCCGCCTGCAAAGGGTTTTTTCGGAAGAAAAACCCAAAAAGAAAGTACTTGAAAGTCTTGAGAAACCCCTTTCAATCCCAACAGTGAAACTTTTGGGGTGAATTTTTACCTGATGTGCAGTGTGCTATTAAAATTTTGCTTAAATTTTTTTTAGGTGACAAACCACCCTTTTGCATTGTACGGTGTGATAAACGTTTTTCCTTATTTAAATTTTTTATTTTTCTTAAACCGAAACCAAATTACAAACCCCGATGATTTATGGGAACTGTTTCCAGCTTAGCTCAAAGTTTTTTTAGAAGGGAAACCGTTTAAAACTTCTAATTCAACAGCTGAATTTACAAGAGTCCCCCAAACACTCGGGAAAACCATCCAAAATCAAAGTTAAAAGGTTTTGGGGTTTTATGCTGAAATTTTCTTTAACAAAAAGTCTGCAAAGGGCCCAAAACTTGATCCCAAAAATTTTGGGGGGGGGTCCTTATCGATAGTTGAAATATAAAGGTAAAAAGTATAAGGTTAGAGAGATTAGTTCTTTGGGCAGTTTTTAAAAAATGCATTTAGATATATGAAGTTAGTTGTTTATGAAAAATTTATGTTCCAACCCCGCTAATTTTGCAGACTCTGACAATCCCCCCTGATCCCGTACCCCTTTCCCTGATTTCTCTTTAACGATTTAACCCGGGGGTGTCGTTTTTCCCTTCCCAAAACGGGCAGGGAAATTTAGAAAAACCTCAAATATCATTTTAAATTCAAAAACAGATTTGCCTCAAATACAGCATGAGTTAGCCCTTTCACAAAATTTGATCCTCCCAGAGATTTACAAAAACCCTTTTTCTTTTTGTCAATTTTCCCCACCCTACAGGTTTGGGGTTTTAAAAGTAAAAAAACCTTTATGATGAAAAATTAAGTAAACTTTTCAGTATTTAAGAAATTTTTTTTTTTTTGTTCCCTGTTTCTTTCCCCATTCTTTGAGTTAACAGTCAAGGGTTTGAGTGGGACCGAAATTTTGCCCTTTTTGGGTTTAAACTCTTTCTTTTTTATATTTTCCTTCCTCAGAAAAACCCTTGTTTAAAAAGAAAACAGACGAAACGATCAAAAAAATTTTTTTTTTTTCACTTGTAAAATTCCCAAAGTTGAGTTCGATGTTCATTTTTTGGGGGTTAAAATTGTGCTATATTTTTCCTTTTTATTGCATTTTCAGTTTAGTTTTCGTAAACTTCCCCTTTCCAATGTTCTACTTTTTTTATGTTATTAAAGTTTTAAAATTTTTGTGTTTCTTTTGACATTGTTAGAATCGCCCCAAGCCGTTTTTTAAACCCGCCCTCCCTTTTGTTTTAATTTTGTTTATGGCGGGACGACATTAAAGTTACCGTCGCCGAGCTCCGTAGTAGTAACCTCATTACCAGTAAACCAGTGAACCTTGACTCAAAAGACCAACTGTCTCTGCCCCGGTCACTGTTTTGAACTGCTGACATGGCACTATTTAAAGAACCCCCCTTTTGGGTTTGTGGGGGGCCAGGCGGGCCCGTCAATGATACGGTGTGAGCAAGGAGATAGGTAAAAAGGCTGCGGGGGTTACACACATTTTCTGTAATTTTTCGTAAAAAACCCCCCTACGTGAGTATTTCTTACCTAATTTCCCCGTTGGGGCAACCCCCATGAAAATAACCAAAATTTTCTGCCAAATCCTTTTAAACACAAATGCTTGGGCCCCTTTTGGTTAAACACAAAATGCGCCACTCCTTTGTTTTAAAAAAAACATACTTTCCACCCCCTTTGGGATAACACAAATTTCTGCACTCCTTGGGTTTTAACACACATGCCCGCCAAAATCCTTGGTAAAAACACAAAGTGCCCCTCCTTGGTAAACCCCACATTTCTGCCATCCCTTTGGGATAACCACGTTTGCCACTCCTTGGTATAACCCCAAAAACCCGCACTCCTTTGGTTTTAACACCCCATGCTGCCACTCCTTGGTAAAAACACCCATGTGCTTCTTGGTTTTAACACAATACTGCCACCCTTTGGGATTTAAAAACAGGTGCCACTCCTTGGGTTAAAAAAACATCGCCCCTCCTTGGTAAAACACAAATGCTGCCACTCCTTGGTTTTAGCACCATACTGCCCCCCATTTGTTATAAAAACCCCCATACTGCCACTGCTTGTTTTAACACACACCTGCCCCCCTTTGGGATAAAAACACACACTGTCCCTTCTTGGGAAAAACACACACTGTCCCTCCTTGGGGGTAACAAAACACACTGTCCCCCTTTTTGATATAAAAACAACTTATTTGGCCAAATCCCTTTGGTTTTAAAAAAGGGACCAAAAGCCTGCTGCCACTCCCTTTTTTAAAAACACACATTTCTGCCCCCTTTTTGGGATAAAAACATGCTGCCCCCCCTTGGTTTTAAAAACAAATACTGCCACTTCCCTTTGGGAAAAACACACATACTGCCACTCCTTTTATTTCACACGTACTGCCTCTCCTTGGGTTTTAAAACACATGCTTTCCAAATCCTTGGTAAAACACACGCTGCCCCTTTCCCTTTGGGATTTAAAACACATGCTGCCACTCCTTGGGGTTTTTACACCCCAAAACCGCGCACTTTCCCTTTGGGAAACACACCCTGGGTGTCCTTTCCCTTGGGATAACACACATACTGCCCCCCCCTTGGTATTTCACACACCTATCCCCCCTTGGAAAAAACACACACACTGTTTCCCCCCTTTGGGATAACCACATCTGCCCCCCCTTTTGGGATAACCCCCACATGGGTGCTCCTCCTTGGGGATAACACACTTTCTGCCACTCCCCTTTGGGATAACACACATGCGCCACTCCTTTGGTTTTTTAAAAAACACATTCTGCCACTCATTGGTTTTAACACCAAGCTGCCAATCCTTGGGATAACACCCCACACTGCCACTTTTCCTTTTGGGATAAAAACCCCACAACTGTCCCCCCCTTTTTTTTAAAAACACACAGTCCCTCCCTTTGGGATAACACCCCCATGTCCCCCCTTGGTATAACAACAACCCCTGGGCCCTTTCCTTTGGGATAACCACACAAATGTCCCCCCCTTGGGTTTAAAACACACCCCGGGGCCCTCCTTTGGGTTTTAAAACAAACTTCCCTCCTTGGGATTTAAAACAACACTGCCCCCCCTTGGTATAAACCACACACTGCCCCCCCCTTTGGGATAAAAACACACAATTTTCCCTCCTTGGGATAACAAAACACACTGCCCCTTTCCCTTTCTTTTAACCCGGGCACAATTTTCCCCCCCTTGGGATAACCACACACTCCCCTCCCTTTTTTTTTCAACCAAAATGCCCCCCCTTGGTATAACAGAAAACAATTTTCCCTCCTTGGTATAAAACACACACCCGCCCCTCCTTTGGGATAAAAAACACAATGTCCCCCTTGGTATAAACAAACAACCCCTGCCCCCTTGGTTTTTAACAACACATGGCCCGCCCCTCTTGGGAAAAACACACAACTGGGCCTCCTTGGGGAAAAACACACTTCCCGTCCCTCCTTGGTATAACACACATGGTGCTCCTCTTTGGTATAACACACATGCTGCAACTCCTTGGTATAACACACATGCTGCCACTCCATGGTATAACACACATGCTGCTCCTCCTTGGTATAACACACATGCTGCCCCTCCTTGGTATAACACACATGCTGCTCCTCCTTGGTATAACACACATGCTGCCACTCCTTGGTATAACACACACACTGCCCCTCCTTGGTATAACACACATACTGCCACTCCTTGGTATAACACACATGCTGCCACAACTTGGTATAACACACATACTGCCACTCCTTGGTATAACACACATACTGCCTCTGCTTCGTATAACACACATGCTGCCACTCCTTGGTATAACACACATGCTGTTCCTCCTTGGTATAACACACATGCTGCCCTTCCTTGGTATAACACACATACTGCCACTCCTTGGTATAACGCACATGCTGCAACTCCTTGGTATAATACACATACTGCCCCTCCTTGGTATAACGCAAATAGTGCCCCTCCTTGGTATAACACACATACTGCCACTCCTTGGTATAACACACATAATGCCCCTCCTTGGTATAACACAAATACTGCCACTCCTTGGAATAACACATGCTGCCACTCCTTGGTATAACACACATGCTGCCACTCCTTGGTATAACACACATACTGCCACTCCTTGGTATAACACACATGCTGCCACTCCTTGGTATAACACACATGCTGCCACTCCTTGGTATAACACACATGCTGCCACTCCTTGGTATAACACACATACTGCCACTCCTTGGTATAACACACATACTGCCACTCCTTGGTATAACACACATACTGCCACTCCTTGGTATAACACACATACTGCCATCCTTGGTATAAACACATACTGCCACTCCTTGGTATAACACACATACTGCCACTCCTTGGTATAACACACATGCTGCCACTCCTTGGTATAACACACATACTGCCACTCCTTGGTATAACACACATACTGCCACTCCTTGGTATAACACACATGCTGCCACTCGTCTCTATGGAACAACTCTTAGCCCGGATCTATGGCAAAACTCTTCCCCCGGATCTATGGCACAACTCTTCCCCCCGATCTATGGCACAACTCTTCCCCCAGATCTATGGCACAACTCTTCCCCCGGATCTATGGCACAACTCTTCCCCCGGATCTATGGCACAACTCTTCCCCCGGATCTATGGCACTACTCTTCCCCCGGATCTATGGCACAACTCTTTCCCCGGATCTATGGCACAACTCTTCCCCCGGATCTATGGCACTACTCTTTCCCCGTATCTATGGCACAACTTTTCCCCCGGATCTATGGCACAACTCTTCTCCCGGATCAATGGCAAAACTCTTCCCCCGGATCTATGGCACAACTCTTCCCCCGGATCTATGGCACAACTCTTCCCCTGGATCTATGGCACTACTCTTCCCGCGGATCTATGACACAACTCTTCCCCCGGATCTATGACACAACCCTTCTCAAGGATCTATGGCACTACTCTTCCCCCGGATCTATGGCACAACTCTTCCCCCGGATCTATGGCACAACTCTTCCCCCGGATGTATGGCACAACTCTTCCCCCGGATCTATGGCACAACTCTTCCCCCGGATCTATGGCACAACTCTTCCCCCGGATCTATGGCACAACTCTTCCCCCAGATCTATGGCACTACTCTTCCCCTCTGATCTATAACACAACTCTTCCTTCGGATCAATGGCACAACTCTTCCCCCGGATCTATGGCACTACTCTTCCCATGGATCTTTGGCAGAACTCTTCCCCCGGATCTATGGCACTACTCTTCCACCGGATCTATGGCACAACTCTTATCCCGGATCTATGGCACAACTCTTCCCCCGGATCTATGGCACAACTCTTCCCCCGGACCTATGGCACAACTCTTCCCCCGGATCTATGGCACTACTCTTCCCCCGGATCTATGGCACAACTCTTCCCCCCGATCTATGGCACAACTCTTCCCCCGGATCTATGGCACAACTCTTCCCCACGAACTATGGCACAACTCTTCCCCCGGATCTATGGCACTACTCTTCCCCCGGATCTATGGCACAACTCTTCCCCCGGACTTTGGCACAACTCTTCCCCGGATCTATGGCACAACTCTTCCCCGGATCTATGGCACAACTCTTCTCCGGATCTACGGCACAACTCTTCCCCCGGATCTATGCACATCTCTTCCCCGGATCTATGGCGCAAACTCTTCCCCGGATCTATGGCACAACTCTTCTCCCGGATCTACGGCACAACTCTTCCCCCGGATATATGGCACAACTCTTCCCCCGGATCTATGGCACTACTCTTCCACCGGATCTATGGCACAACTCTTATCCCGGATCTATGGCACAACTCTTCCCCCGGATCTATGGCACAACTCTTCCCCGGACCTATGGCACAACTCTTCCCCGGATCTATGGCACTACTCTTCCCCGGATCTATGGCACAACTCTTCCCCCCGATCTATGGCACAACTCTTCCCCCGGATCTATGGCACAACTCTTCCCCACGAACTATGGCACAACTCTTCCCCCGGATCTATGGCACTACTCTTCCCCCGGATCTATGGCACAACTCTTCCCCCGGAACTTTGGCACAACTCTTCCCCCGGATCTATGGCACAACTCTTCCCCCGGATCTATGGCACAACTCTTCTCCCGGATCTACGGCACAACTCTTCCCCCGGATCTATGGCACATCTCTTCCCCCGGATCTATGGCGCAACTCTTCCCCCGGATCTATGGCACAACTCTTCTCCCGGATCTACGGCACAACTCTTCCCCCGGATATATGGCACAACTCTTCCCCCGGATCTATGGCACAACTCTTCCCCCGGATCTATGGCACAAATCTTCCCCCGGATCTATGTCACTACTCTTCCCCCGGATCTATGGCACAACTCTTCCTCCCGGATCTATGGCACAACTCTTCCCCCGGATCTATGGCACAACTCTTCCCCCGGATATATGGCACAACTCTTCCCCCGGATCTATGGCACAACTCTTCCCCCGGATCTACGGCACTACTCTTCCCCCGGATCTATGGCACAACTCTTCCCCCGGATCTATGGCACAACTCTTCCCCCTGATCTATGGCACAACTCTTCCCCCGGATCTATGGCACAACTCTTCCCCCGGATCTATGGCACTACTCTTCCCCCGGATCTATGGCACAACTCTTCTCCAGGATGAATTGCACAACTCTTCCCCCGGATCTTTAGCACAACTCTTCTCCTGGATCTATGGCACAACTCTTCCCCCGGGTCTATGGCACAACTCTTCCCCTGGATCTATGGCACTTCTCTTCCCCCGGATCTATGGCACAACTCTTCCCCCGTATCTATGGCATAACTCTTCCCCCGGATCTATGGCACTACTCTTCCCCCGGATCTATGGCACAACTCATCCCCCGAATCTATGGCACAACTCTTCTTCCGGATCTATGGCACAACTCTTCCCCCGGATCTATGGCACTACTCTTCCCCCCGGATCTATAACACAACAATTCCCCCGGATCTATGGCACAACTCTTCCCCCGGATCTATGGCACTACTCTTCCCCGGATCTTTGGCACAACTCTTCCCCGGATCTCTGGCACAACTCTTCCCCCGGATCTATGGAACAACTCTTCCCCCGGATCTATGGCACAACTCTTCCCCCGGATCTATGGTACAACTCTTCCCCCGGATCTATAGCACAACTCTTCCCCCGGATCTATGGCACAACTCTTCCCCGGATCTATGGCACAACTCTTCCCCCGGATCTATGGCACAACTCTTCCCCGGATCTATGGCACAACTCTTCCCCGGATCTATGGCACAACTCTTTCCCGGATCTATGGCACAACTCTTCCCCCGGATCTATAGCACAACTCTTCCCCCGGATCTATTGCACAACTCTTTCCCCGGATCTATGGCACAACTCTTCCCCCGGATCTATGGCACAACTCTTCCCCAGGATCTATGGCACAACTCTTCCCCCGGATCTATGGCACAACTCTTCCCCCGGATCAATGGCACAACTCTTCCTCCCGGATCTATGGCACAACTCTTCCCCGGATCTATGGCACAACTCTTCCCGGATCTATGGCACTACTCTTCCCCCGGATCTATGGCACAACTCTTCCCCCGGATCTATGGCACAACTCTTCCCCCGGATCTATTGCACAACTCTTCCCCCGGATCTATGGCACAACTCTTCCCCCGGATCTATGGCACAACTCTTTCCCTGGATCTATGGCACAACTCTTTCCCCGCGATCTATAGACAACTCTTCCCCCGGATCTATGGCACAACTCTTTCCCCCGGGTCTATGGCACAACTCTTCCCCCGGATCTATGGCACAACCTTCCCCAGGATCTATGGCACAACTCTTCCCCCGGATCTATGGCACAACTCTTCCCCGGATCAATGCACAACTCTTCCCCCGGATCTATGGCACAACTCTTCCCCGGATCTATGGCACAACTCTTCCCCGGATCTATGGCACTACTCTTCCCCCGGATCTATGGCACAACTCTTCCCCGGATCTATGGCACAACTCTTCCCCCGGATCTATTGCACAACTCTTCCCCCGGATCTATGGCACAACTCTTCCCCTGGATCTATGGCACAACTCTTCCCCCGGATCTATGGCACAACTCTTCCCCCGGATCAATGGCACTACTGTTCCCTCCGGATCTATAACACAACAATTCCCCCGGATCTATGGCACTACTCTTCCCCCGGATCTTTGGCACAACTCTTCCTCAGGATCTATGGCACAGCTCTTCCCCCGGATCTATGGCACAACTCTTCCCCCGGATCTATGGCACAACTCTTCCCCCGGATCTATGGCACAACTCTTCCCCCGGATCTATGGCACAACTCTTCCCCCGGATCTATGGCACTTCTCTTCCCCCGGATCTTTGGCACAACTCTTCCTCAGGATCTATGGCACAGCTCTTCCCCCGGATCTATGGCACAACTCTTCCCCCGGATCTATGGCACAACTCTTCCCCCTTATCTATGGCACAACTCTTCCCCCGGATCTATGGCACTACTCTTCCCCCGGATCTTTGGCACAATTCTTCCTCAGGATCTATGGCACAACTCTTCCCCTGGATCTATGGCACAACTCTTCCCCCGGATCTATGGCACAACTCTTCCCCCGGATCAATGGCACTACTCTTCCCTCCGGATCTATAACACAACTCTTCCCCCGGATCTATGGCACTACTCTTCCCCCGGATCTTTGGCACAACTCTTCCTCAGGATCTATGGCACAGCTCTTCCCCCGGATCTATGGCACAACTCTTCCCCGGGATCTATGGCACAACTCTTCCCCCGGATCTATGGCACAACTCTTCCCCCGGATCTATGGCACAACTCTTCCCCCGGATCTATGGCACAACTCTTCCCCCGGATCTATGGCACACCGAGAGTCATCTTCCACTCTTTCACCGGTTCTTTTATTAAGGATAATAACACTGTGGAGTAAATAGAATTAAGGTCAGACCTGACTACTGTCGTGGATCTTAATGTATATTGTAATGTATATTGTAATGTATATTGTAATGTATATTGTAATGTATATTGTAATGTATATTGTAATGTATATTGTAATGTATTGTAATGTATATTGTAATGTATATTGTAATGTATATTGTAATGTATATTGTTAATGTATATTGTAATGTATATTGTAATGTATATTGTAATGTATATTGTAATGTATATTGTAATGCATATTGTAATGTATATTGTAATGAATATTGTAATGTATATTGTAATGTATATTGTAATGTATATTGTAATGTATATTGTAATGTATATTGTAATGTATATTGTAATGTATATTGTAATGTATATTGTAATGCATATTGTAATGTATATTGTAATGTTCATAATGTATATTGTTCAGTTTTAGTACTTGTTAAAAGATAAGTTAACGATAAACATTACATGCATAAAATCAGTTATTAACATGATATATATCCGATGGTTATATAACTCACAAGTGGTAAGATAACACACAAGTGGTAAGATAACACACAAGTGGTAAGATAACACACAAGTGGTAAGATAAACACACAAGTGGTAAGACAACACACAAGTGGTAAGATAACACACAAGTGGTAAGATAACACACAAGTGGTAAGATAACACACAAGTGGTAAGACAACACACAAGTGGTAAGATAACACACAAGTGGTAAGACAACACACAAGTGGTAAGATAACACACAAGTGGTAAGATAACACACAAGTGGTAAGATAACACACAAGTGGTAAGATAACACACAAGTGGTAAGATAACACACAAGTGGTAAGACAACACACAAGTGGTAAGATAACACACAAGTGGTAAGACAACACACAAGTGGTAAGATAACACACAAGTGGTAAGATAACACACAAGTGGTAAGATAACACACAAGTGGTAAGATAACACACAAGTGGTAAGATAACACACAAGTGGTAAGATAACACACAAGTGGTAAGACAACACACAAGTGGTAAGATAACACACAAGTGGTAAGATAACACACAAGTGGTAAGATAACACACAAGTGGTAAGATAACACACAAGTGGTAAGATAACACTCAAGTGGTAAGATAACACACAAGTGGTAAGGTAACACACAAGTTGTAAGATAACACACAAGTGGTAAGATAACACACAAGTGGTAAGATAACACACAAGTGGCAAGATAACACACAAGTGGTAAGACAACACACAAGTGGTAAGATAACACACAAGTGGTAAGATAACACACAAGTGGTAAGATAACACACAAGTGGTAAGATAACACACAAGTGGTAAGATAACACACAAGTGGTAAGACAACACACAAGTGGTAAGATAACACACAAGTGGTAAGATAACACACAAATGGTAAGATAACACACAAGTGGTAAGATAACACACAAGTGGTAAGATAACACACAAGTGGTAAGACAACACACAAGTGGTAAGATAACACACAAGTGGTAAGATAACACACAAGTGGTAAGACAACACACAAGTGGTAAGACAACACTCAAGTGGTAAGACAACACACAAGTAGCAAGATAACACACAAGTGGTAAGACAACACACAAGTGGTAAGACAACACACAAGTGGTAAGATAACACACAAGTGGTAAGACAACACACAAGTGGTAAGACAACACACAAGTGGTAAGACAACACACAAGTGGTAAGTCAACACACAAGTGGTAAGACAACACACAAGTGGTAAGATAACACACAAGTGTTAAGATAACACACAAGTGGTAAGATAACACAAAAGTGGTAAGACAACACACAAGTGTTAAGACAACACACAAGTGGTAAGACAACACACAAGTGGTAAGACAACACACAAGTGGTAAGACAACACACAAGTGGTAAGATAACACACAGTGTTAAATAACACACAAGGGTAATATAACAACACAAGTTGTAAACAGACAACACAAGTGGGTAAGACAACACACAAGTGGAAGACAACACACAATGGTAAGACAACACACAAGTGGTAAGATAACACAAGTGTTAAATAACACACAAGTGGTAAGATAACCAACAAGTGGTAAGATAACACACAAGTGCAAGATAGCACACAAGTGGTAAGATAAAACACACAAGTGGCACGATAACACACAAGTGTAAACAACACACAAGTGGTAAGACACCACACAATGGTAGATAACCACACAAGTGGTAAGATAACACACAAGTGTTAAGATACACACAAGTGGCAAGAATAACACACAAGTGGTAAGACAACACACAAGTGGTAAATAAACACACAAGTGGTAAAGATAACACTCAAATGGTAAGATAACACACAAGTGGTTAAGATAACACACGAGTGGTAAGATAAACACAAGTGGTAAGACAACACACAAGTGTAAGATAAACACACAATGATAAGATTAACACACAAGTGGTAAGTATAACACGCAAGAGGTATGTAATCGTAACACACCAAGTGTAGGATATCACACAATGGTAGGATAACACACAAGTGGGTCAAGACAACAACACAAGTGTAAGATTAACACACAAGTGTAAGATAACACACAAGTGTAAGATAACAAACACAAGTGGTAAAAAAACACATTAGTGAGTAAGACAAACACACAAGTGGTAAGATAACACCCAAGTGGTAAGACAACACACAATGGTAAACACAACACCACAAGTGGTAAGATAACACACAAGTGGTAAGACAAACACACAAGGTGGTAAGCACAACACAGCACAAGTGGTAAGAAACACACAATAGGTAAGACAACACACAAGTGGTAAGAATAACCACAAGTGGTAAACAACACACAAGTGGTAAGACAACACACAAGTGGTAAGAACAACACACAAGTGGTAAGACAACACACAAAGTGGTAAGTGCAACACACAGTGGTAAGACAACACACAAGAGTAAGACAACACATATTTGGTAAGACAACACACACAGTGGTAAGGACAAACACATAAGTGGTAAGACAACACACAAGTGGTAAGACAACACACAATGGTAAGACAACAACCACAAGTGGTAAGACAACACACAATGGTAAGTAACACACAAGTGTTTAAGATAACACACAATGTAGAATAACACACAAGTGGTAAGACAACCCACAATTGTATAAGACAACACCCCAATGGTAAGACAACACACAAAGTGGTAAGACAACCACACAAGTGGTAAGATAACCACAAGTGTTAAGATAACAATACACACCATGTAGTAAAGATAACACTCAAGTGGTAAGCATAACACCAAAGTGGCAAGATAACACACAAAGGTAAGATAACACACAAGTGCAAATAACACACAAGTGGTAAGACAACACACATGTTTAAGACAACACACAAGTGGTAAGATAACACACAAGTGGTAAGATAACACACAAGTGGTAGATAAACACAAGTGGTAAGAATAACACACAAGTGGTAGACAAAACACACAAGTGGTAAAATAACACACAATGGTAAGATAACACACAAATGGTAAGATAATTCACACAAGTGTAAGATAACACACGAGTGTAAGGATAACACACAAGTTGGTAAACAAAACACAAGTGGTAAGAATAACACACAAGTGGTAATATAACACATGAAGTGGTAAGAATAACACGCAGTGGTAAGATAACACACAAGAATGGAAGATAACACACAAGTGATAAGATAACACACAAGTGGTAGACAACACACAAGTGGTAAGACAACACAAAGTGGTAAGATTAACTCACAAGTGGTAGATAACACACAAGTGGCAAGAATAACACTCAAGGGTAAGAAAAAACACAAGTGTAAGACAACAACAATGGTAAGACATACACACAAGTGTCAGACACACAAGTGGTAAGATAACACACAAGTTTAAGATAACACACAATTGGTAAGTTAACACTCAAGAGGTAAGATAACACACCAAGTGGCAAGATAAAACATACAAGTGGTATGACAACACACAAGTGGTAAGATAACCACAAGTGGTTTATAACACACAAGTGGTAAGACAACACACCAAGTGTAAGTAACACACAAGTGTAAGCAAACACATAGGTGTTAATAACACACAAGTGGTAAACAACACATAAGGGTAAGACAACACACAAGTGGTAAGATAACACACAAGTGGTAAGATAACACAAAAGTGGTAAGATAACACACAAGTGGTAAGACAACACATATGTGGTAAGACAACACACAAGTGGTAAGATAACACACAAGTGGTAAGACAGCACACAAGTGGTAAGACAACACACAAGTGGTAAGATAATACACAAATGGTAAGACAACACACAAGTGGTAAGACAACACACAAGTGGTAAGACAACACACAAGTGGTAAGACAACACAAAGTGGTAACACACACAAGTGGTAAGATAACACACAAGTGGTAAGACAACACACAAGTGGTAAGACAACACACAAGTGGTAAGACAACACACAAGTGGTAAGACAACACACAAGTGGTAAGACAACACACAAGTGGTAAGACAACACACAAGTGGTGAAGACAACAACATGTGGCAGACAAACACATAATGGTAAGCAACACACAAGTATGTAAGACAACCCAACAAGTGATTAAGACAACACTACAAGTGGTAAGACAACACAGCAAGTGGTAAGACAACACACAAGTGGTAAGACAAACACACAATGGTAAGAACAACACACAAATGGTAAGACAACACACAAGTGGTAAGTCAACACACAAGTGGTAAGACAACACACAAGTAGTAAAATAACACACAAGTGTTAAGATAACACACAAGTGGTAAGATAACACACAAGTGGTAAGACAACACACAAGTGGTAAGACAACACACAAGTGGTAAGACTACACACAAGGGTAAGACAACACACAAGTGGTAAGACAACACACAGTGGTAAGATAAACACACAAAGGTGTTCTAAGATAACACACAAGTGGTAAGATAACACACAAGTGGTAAGATAACACACAAGAGGCAAGATAACAGACAAGTGGTTAGATAAAACACAAGTGGCAACATAACACACAATGGTAAGACCACACACAAGTGGGTAGAAGACAACACACAAGTGGTAAGGACAACACACAGTGGTAAGATAACACACAAGTGTATAAGATAAGCACACAAGTGGTAAAGATAACCCACAAGTGTACATAACACACAATGGCAAGATAACACACAAGGTACGATAAAACACAAGTGGCAAGATAACACACCAAGTGGTAAGACAACACACAAGTGGTAAGACAACAACACACAAGTAGTAAGATAACACACAAGTGGTAAAGAATAACACACAATGGTAGATAACACACAAGTGTAAAAAAAAAAAAAAGATACACACAGTAGTAAGACAACACACAAGTGTAAGATCACACAGGAGTGGTAGATAACACACAAATGGTAAGATAACACACAAGTGGTCAAATATACACACAAGTGGCGGTAAGATAACACGACAAGTGGTTAAGATAACACACAAGTGGGTAAGATAACCACATGTAAGATAACACACACGTGGTAAATAACACACAAGTGGTAAATCAACACACAAGTGGTAGTAAGAAATAACACACACTGGTAAGATAACACAACAAGTGGAAGATAACACACAAGTGGTAAGATAAACACAAGTGGTAAACAACACACAAGTGGAAGACAACACACAATTTAAGACACACAAGTGTAAGATAACACACAAAGTTAAGATACACACAAGTGGGTAAGAAAACACACAAGGGAAAGATAACACACAAGTGGCAAGATTAACACACAAGTGGTAAGACAACACACAAGAGGTAGATAACACACAAGTGGCAAGAATAACACACAGTGTAAGAACAACACACAAGTGGTAAGAAAACACACAAGTGGTTATATAACACACAAGTTGATAAACAACACACAAGTGGTAAGATAACACACAAGTGGAAAGAAAACAACAAGTGGTAAGATAACACACAAGTGGTAAGACAACACAAAGTGGTAAGTGACAACACACAAGTGGTAAGATAACACAACAAGTGGTAAGATAACACAAAAGTGGTATGAAACACACCCAGTGGTAAGACGAACACATATGTGGTAAAGACAACACACAAGTGGTAAGATAACACACAAGTGGGTAAGACAGCACACAAGTGGTACGACACCACAGCAAGTGTAAGATAATACACAAATGGTAAGACCACACATCAAGTGGTAAGCAAACACACAAGTGGAAGACAACACACAAGTAGTTAAGATAACACACAAAGTGGTAAGATAACACACAAGTGGTAAAGATAACACACACGTGGTAAAGATAACACACAAGTGTAAGACACTACACATAAGTGGTAGACAACACACCAGTGTAAGAATAACACACAAGTGGTAAATAACACAAAAGTGGAAAGAAAACCAACAAGAGGTAAGACAACACATATGTGGGTAAGACAACCACAAGTGGTATACACACAAGTGGGTAGACAGCACACAAGTGGTAAGACAACACACAAGTGGTAAGACAACACATAAGTGTAACAACACACAAGTGGTAAAGATAACACACAAGTGTAAGACAACACACCACTGTAAAAGATAACACACAAGTGGTAAATAACAACACAAATGTAAGATAACACACAATGTAAGATAAACACACAAGTGGTAAGATAACACACAAGTGGAAACAACACACAATTGGTAAGATAACACACAAGTGGTAAGATAACACACAAGTGGAGTAGAATAACACGTAAGTGGTAAGAATAACACCACAAGTGGTAAAAAACCACAAGTGGTAAGATAACAAACAAGTGAAGAAAACACACAAGTGGTAAGACAACACACAAGTGGTAGGACAATACACAAGTGGTAAGACGAACACACAATTGTAAGATAACACACAAGTGTAAGATAACACACAAGTGGGTAAGATAACACACTAGTGGTATAGATAAACACACAAGTGGTAAGAAAACACACAAGTGGTAAGATTAACACACATGTGTGTAAGATTAACACACAATGGTAAACAACACACAAGTGGTAAGAAACACACAAGTGGTAAGATAACACTCAAGTGGTAAGACAAAAACACATAAGTGGTAAGACAATCAACACAAGAGGTAAGATAACACACCAAGTTGTAAGACAACAGCACAAGTGGTAAGACAACACACAAGTGGTAAGATAACACACAGTGGTAGACAACACAGACAAGTGGAAGATAACACACAAGTGTAAGACAACACACATGTTGTAAGACAACACACAAGTGAAGAAAACACACAAGTGGTAAAGACAACACACAAGTGGAAGGACAACACACAAGTGGTAAGACAACACACAAGTGGAAAGACAACACACAAGTGTAAATAAACACACAAGTGGTAAGACCAACATACAAGTGGTAAGACACACACAAGTGGCAGACAAAACACAAGTGGTAAATAACACACAATGGTAAGAACAACACACAAGTGGTAAGATGACACACAAGTGGTAAGACAACACACAAGTGGTAAGACAACACACATGTGGTAAGACAACACACAAGTGGTAAGACAACATACAAGTGGTAAGACAACACACAAGTGGTAAGACAACATCACAAGTGGGTAAGACAACACACAAGTGTAAGACAAACACATAATGGTAAGGCAACACACAAGTGGTAAGACAACACACAATGTAAGACAACACACAAGTGGAAGACAACACACAAGTGTAAGCAAACCACTCAAGTGGTAAGAACAACACACACAAGAGGTAAGACAACACCACAAGTGGGAATCAACACACAAGTGGTAAGACAACAACACAAGTGGTAAAATAACATCATACAAGTGTTAAGATAACACACAAGTGGTAAGATAACACAAAAGTGGTAAGACAACACACAAGTGTTAAGACAACACACAAGTGGTAAGACAACACACAAGTGGTAAGACAACACACAAGTGGTAAGACAACACACAAGTGGTAAGATAACACACAAGTGTTAAGATAACACACAAGTGGTAAGATAACACACAAGTGGTAGACAACACCACAAGTGGTAGAGACAAACACACAAGTGGTAAAGAACAACACACAAGTGTAAGCACACACACAAGTGTAAGATAACACACAAGTTGTTAAGATAACACACAAGTGGTAAGATAACACACAAGTGGTAAGATAACACACAAGTGGCAAGATAGCACACAAGTGGTAAGATAACACACAAGTGGCAAGATAACACACAAGTGGTAAGACAACACACAAGTGGTAAGACAACACACAAGTGGTAAGATAACACACAAGTGGTAAGATAACACACAAGTGGTAAGATAACACACAAGTGGTAAGATAACACACAAGTGGTAAGACAACACACAAGTGGTAAAATAACACACAAGTGGTAAGAAACACATCACAAATGGTAAGATAACACACAAGCGGTAAGTAACACACAAGTGGTAAGATAACACACAAAGTGTGGTACGACAACACACAAAGTGGTAAGATACACACAAGTGATAAATAACAACAAGTGGTAAGATAACACGCAAGAGGTATGTAACACACAAGTGGTAAGATAGACACACAATGTAAGATAACTCACAAGTGTAAGACAACACACAAGTGGTAAGATAACACACAAGTGGTAAGATAACACACACGTGGTAAGATAACACACAAGTGGTAAGACAACACATAAGTGGTAAGACAACACACAAGTGGTAAGATAACACACAAGTGGTAAGACAACACACAAGTGGTAAGACAACACACAAGTGGTAAGATAACACACAAGTGGTGAGACAACACACAAGTGGTTAAGACACACACACAAGTGGTAAGACAACACACAAGTGGTAAGCCAACACACAAGTGGTAAAGATACACACACAAGTGGTAAGACAACACACAAGTGGTAAGACAACATACACAAGTGGTAAGACAACTACACAAGTGGTAAAGACAACACACAAGTGGTAAGCAACACACAAGTGGGTAAGACACACACAAGTGGTAAGACACACTAAGTTGAAAGACAACACACAAGTGGTAAGACAACACATAATGGTAAACCACACACAAGTGTAAGACAACACACAAGGGTAAGACAACAACACAAGTGGAAAGACAAACACAAGTGGTCTAAAAACACACAAGGTTAAAGATAACACACAAGTGGTAAGATAACACACAAGTGGTAAGACAACACACAAGTGGTAAACAACGCTCCCAAGTTGTAAGACAACACACAAGTGTAAGACAACACACAAGTGAGTAAGATAACAACACAAGTGTTAAGATACACACAAAGTGGAAAGAATAACTACTCAATTGTAAGATAACACACAAGTGGCAAGATAACACAACAATTGGTAAGATAGACACACAGTGGCAAGATAAACACACAAGTGGATAAGAACAACACACAAGAGGTAGAGAACTACACCAAGTGGTAAGTATAACACACAAGTGGAAAGATAACACACAAGAGGTAAGATAACACACAAGTGGTAGATAACACACCAAGTGGAAAGACAACACACAAGTGTAAATAACACACAAGTGGTAAGATAACCCCACAAATGGTAAGAATATCACACAAGTGGTAAGATTAACACACAAGTGGTAAGATAACACAGCAAGTGGTTAAGACAACTCACAATGGTAAGATAACACATCAATGGTAAGATAACACTCAAGTGGTAAGATAACACGCAAGTGGTATGATAACACACAAGTGGTAAGATAACACACAAGTGTTAGATAACACACAAGGGGTAAGACAACACGCAAGTGGTAAGACAACACACAAGTGTTAAGAAATAACACACAAGTGGTAAGATAACACACAAGTGGCAAGATAACACACGAAGTGGTTAAAGATAAAACACAAGTGGTAAGACAACACACAATGTAAGACAAACACACAATGGTAATGACACACAAGTGTAAAGATAACACACAAGTGTTAGAAGAACACACAAGTGGTAAGATACACACAAAGGTAAAGATAACACACAAGTGGCAGATAACCACAAGTGGTAAGACAACACACAAGTGGTACGAAACACACTAAGTGGTTATATAACACACAAGTGGGTAGAACCAACACACAATGGTAAATAACACACAAGTGTTAAGAAAAAAACACACAGGTGGTTAATAACACACAAGTGGTGAAGACAACACATAAGTGTAAAGAACAACACACAAGTGGTAAGATAACACACAAGTGGTAAGATAACACAAACGTGGTAAGATAACAACACAAGTGGTAAGACAACAACATATGCTGGTAAGAAACACACAAGTGTGGTAAGATAACACACAAGTGGTAAGACAGCACACAAAGTGGTAAGAACAAACACACAAGAGGTAAGATATACACAATGTAAGCACAACACACAAGTGGTAAGACAACACCCAAGTGGGTAAGACAACCACACAAGCGGTAAGACAACACATAAGTGGTAAGACAACACACCAGTGGTAAGATAACACACAAGTGAAGAACAACACACAAGTGTAAACAACACACACAAGTGGTAAAACAACACACAAGTGGTATGACAACACACCAAGTGTAAGACAACACACAAGTGGTAAGACAACACACAATGGTAAGACAACATACAAGTGGTAAGACAAACATAATGGTAAGACAACACACAAGTTGTAAGCTACACACAAGTGATAAGACAACACACAAGTGGTAAGACAACAACACAAGTGGAAAGACAACACACAAGTGGTAAGACAACCCTACAAAGTGTAAGACAACACACAAATGGTAAGACAACACAACAAGTGGTAAGTCAACACACAGTGGGTAAACAACACACAAATGTAAAATAAACACACAAGTGTTTAAGATACCTCACAAGTGGTAAGATATCACACAAGTGTTAAAGACAACACACAAGTGGTAAGACAACACACAAGTGGTAAGACAACAGACAAGTGGTAAGACAAACACACAAGTGGTAAGACAACACTCCAAGTGGTAAGATAACACACAAACAAGTGTTAAGAATAACACACAAGTGTAAGAAACACACAAGGGTAAGATAACACACAAGAAGGCAAGATAACAGACAAAGTGGTAAGAAAAAACACAAGTGGCAACATAACACACAAGTGGTAAGACAACTACACCAAGTGGTAAGACACACACAGAAGTGGTAAGACAACACACATGTGGTAAGATAACACACATTGTAAGATAACACACAAGTGGAAGAATAAACACACAATGGTAAGATAAAACACATACAAGTGCCCAAGAAAACACACAAGTGGTATGATAAAACACAAGAAGGCAAGAAACACACAAGTGGTAAGAACAACACACAAGTGGTAAACAACACACAAGTAGTAAGAATTTAAAAAACACACAAAGTGGTAAGATAACACACAAGTGGTAAGATAAACACACAAGTGGTAAATAACACACAAGTGGTAAGACAACACACAAGTGGTAAGATAGACCACAAGTGGTAAGATAACACACAAATGGTAAGATAACACACAAGTGGTAAGATAACATCACAAGTGGTAAGATAACACACAAGTGGTAAAGATAACACACAATTGGGTAAATAACACACAAGTGTAAATAACACACAACTGGTAAGATAACACACAAGTGGTAAGATAACCACAAGTGGGTAGATAACAACACAAGTGGTAAAGATAACACACAGTGTAAGACAACACATAGTGGTAAGACAACACACACAAGTGGAAAGAATAACACACAAGGTGGTAAGACACAACACATCAAGAGTGGTAAGACAACACAAAAGTGGTAAGAACAACACACAAGTGTAAGATAACACACAAGTGGTAAGACAACACACAAAGTGGTAAGACAACACAAGAGGCAAGTGGTAAGACAACACACAAGTGGTAAGACAACACACAAGTGCAAGATAACACACAAGTGGTTAGACAACAGCACAAGTGGTAAACAACACACAAGTGGTAAGATAACACACAAGGTGGTAAGATAACACACAAGTGGTAATATAACACTCAAGTGGTAAGATAACTCACAAGTGGTAAGACAACACAACAATGGTAAGATATCACACAAGTGGTAAGATAACACTCAAATGGTAAGATAACACTCAAGAGGTAAGAAACACACAAGTGGTAAGTATAACACACAAAGTGTAAGACAACACACAAGTGGTAAGATAGAACACACAAGTGGTAAGATAACACACAAGTGGTAAGAGAACACGCAAGTGGTAAGATAACACATACACAAGTGGTAAAGATAACACACATGGGTAAGATAACAAACAAGTGGTAAGATTACACACAAGTGGAAGACCAACACACAAGTGTAAGACAATACACAAGTGGTAAAGACAACACACAAGTGGTAAGAAAACACACAAGTGGTAAAGATAACAAACAAGTGGTAAAGATAACACACCACACAAGTGGGGTAAGATAACACACAAGTGGAAAGATAACACACAAGTGGTAAGATAACACACAAGTGGTAAAGATAACACACATGTGGTAAGATAACACACAAGTGTAAGACAACACACAAGGGTAAGGATAACACACAAGTGGTAAGATAACACACAAGTGGTAAGACAACACATAAGTGGTAAGAACAACACACAAGAGGTAAATTTAACACACAAGTGGTAAGACAACACTCAACATGGTAAGAACAACCACAAGTGGTAAGATAACCACAATGTAAGACAACACACGAAGTGGTAAGATTAACATACCACAAGTGGTAAGACAACACACAAGTTGGTATAGAGACAACACACAAGTGGTAAGATAACACACAAGTGTAAGACTACACACAAGTGGTAAGACTACACAAAAAGTGGTTAGACAACACACAAGTGGTAAACAACACACAAGTGGTAGATATCACACAATGGGTAAGAACAACAGACACAAGTGGTAAGACAACACACAATGGTAAGACAACACCAAGTGGTAAATAACACACAGAGAGTACGACAACACACAAGTGGTAAGATACAAGACACACAAGTGGTAAGACAACCCCAAGTTGTAGACCACACATGTGTAAGACAACACTCAAGTGGTAAGACAACACACAAGTGGTAAGACAACACACAAGTGGTAAGACAACACACAAGTGGTAAGACAACACACAAGTGGTAAGACAACACATAAGTGGTAAGGCAACACACAAGTGGTAAGGTACAACACAACAAGTGGTAAACAACACACAAGTGGTAAGACAACACACAAGTGTAAGACAACACAGCTGTGGTAAGACAACACTCAAGATGGTAAACAACACACAGTGGTAAACAACACACAAGTGGGTAAATCAACACACCAGTGGAAAGACAAACCACCACCAAAGTGTAAGATAACACACAATTGTTAAGATAACACACCAAGTGTAAGATAACACAAAGTGGTAAGACAACACACAAGTGTTAAGACAACACAACAATGGTAGACAACACACAAGTGGTAAGACAACACCGATAAGAGGTAAGACAACACACAAGTGGTAAGACAAACACACAATGGTAAGATAAACACACAAGTGTTAAGATAGCACCCAAGTGGTAAGAATAACACCCAGTGGTAAGACAACACCACAAGTTGTAAGACAACACACAAGTGGTAAACAAACCCACAATCGTAAGACAACACACAAGTGGTAAGTAACACACAAGTGTTTAAGATAACACACAGGTGGTAAGATAACACACAATGTAGATAACACACAAGTGGAGCAAGATAGCACACAAGTGGTAAGATAACACACAAGAGGCAAGATAACACACAAGTGGTAAGACAACACACAAGTGGGGGTTTAAAGACAAAACACACAAGTGTAAGATAACACACAAGTGGAAAAAAACACACAAGTGGTAAGAAAACACACAAGTGTAAGATAACACACAGAGTGGTTAAGACAACACTCCAAGTGCAAAATAACACACTAGTGGTAAGATAACACACAAATGGTAATAATAACACACAATGGTAAGATAACACACAAGTGGTAAGATAACACACAAGTGGTAAGACAACACACAAGTGGAAAGAAAACACACAATGATAAGATAAACACACAAGTGGTAAATTACACGCAAGAGGTAATGTAACACATAAGTGTTAAGATAACACACAATGGTAAGAAAACACACAAGTGGTAAGACAAACACACAGTGGTAAGATACACACAAGTGTAAAGATACCACACAATTGTAAGATAACCCAAGTGGTAAGGTAACACACAAGTGGTTAGATAACACACAATGGTAAGATAACACACAGTGTAGGATATAACACACAAGTGAAAGACAACACACAAGTGGAAAACCACACACAAGTTGTATGATAACCCACAAGTGGTAAGAAAAGCACACAAGTGGTAAAATAACACAACAAGTGAATAAGATGACAACACAAGGAGGTACGATAACACACAAGTGTAAGATAACTACAGGTGGTAAGATAACACACAAGTGGTAAGATAACACACAAGTGGTAAGATAACACACAAGTGGTAAGATAACACACAAGTGGTAAGACAACACACAAGTGATTGGTGTCAAGGGGTACAGGAGTAATTTCTTGAGCAGCTTTAGGTAGATGTCGTTTTGATAAGGACCTGCCTCGTATGGGCCAGTAGGCCTTCTGCAGTGTTCCTACATTCTTATGTTCTTGTTCTTAAGTGGAAAGACAACACATAAGTGGTAAGACAACACATAAGTGGTAAGACAACACATAAGTGGTAAGCAACACTTAAGTGGTAAGACAACACATAAGTGGTAAGACAACACATAAGTGGTAAGCAACACATAAGTGGTAAGACAACACATAAGTGGTAAGACAACACACAAGTGGTAAGACAACACATAACTTGCAAGACAACACATAAGTGGTAAGTACAACACAACACAAGTGGTAAGACAACACAAAATAGCAAACAACACATAAGTTGGTACGACAACACATAGTTGGTAAGACAACACATTCAAGTGGTAAGATAAACACATAAGTGGTAAGACAAACACATCATGGTAAGACAACACAAATTGTAAACAACACACAGTGGTAAGACAACACATAAGTTGTAAGACAACACATAAGTGGTAAGACATCACACAATGGTACGACCACACATAGTAAGCAAACAACACATAAGTTTTAAGACAACACATAGGTGGTACGAACACCACATAAGTGGTAAAGCAACACATAAGTGTAAGCAACACATAAGTGGTAAGACAACACAAAGTGGTTAAGAACAACACACAAGTGGTAAGACTACACATAAGTTGTAAGACAACACATAAGATGTAAGACAACACACAAGTGGTTAGACAACACATAAGTTAAGACAACACTAAGTGGTAAGACAACACATAGGTGGTAAGACAACACATAAGTGGCATAACACATAAGGGTAAGATAACACTAAGTGTAAGCAACACATAATTGTAAGACAACACACAAGTGGTAAGACCACACATAATTGTTAAACACACATAAGGGTAAGAAAACACAAAAATGGAAACAACACAAAAGGGGGAAAGACAACACATAAGTGTAAGCAACACATAATTGTAAGACAACACAAAAGTGCAAACAACACATAAGTGGTAAGACATCACATAAGTGATAAGAAAACACATAAGTGGTAAGAAAACACACTTTGGGTTAGACAACACAAATTTAAACAACCATAAGGGAAAGACAACACAAAGTGGTAAACATACAAAAGGGTAAACAACACACAAGGGTAAGACAACACACAAGGGGTAAGACAACACACAAGTGGTAAGACAATATAAAGTGGCAAAAACACATAAGTATAAGACAACACATGGGTGGTAAGTTTGAACATAAAAGGGGTAAAAAATTCCGACGGTTTTTTGGGAAAGACACATATGCAACAGTTATTTATTTTTAATAAAATTTTTCGCCTACCATAGGCTTCTTCTAAAGTACGAAAATTGATAGAAGCAAAAAATACTTAAGACAGTAACAGTCTTCACCCTTAAATTTTTGGGGTGGTCACCCCTCATCTGGAGAAAGCATTGTTCCATAGTAGAAACAAATGGAGATAAGGACAGAATGGAGTTTTTTTAAAGCCCCCAAGAGGTAACGTACCCTAGGAAGGTAAAACCAATTTGAAAGGGTCAGACCCCTCTAAAACCCACCGCTCCACTAGTGGATTTGTCGAAGTTGATTGCGGGTCGTCCCAAAGATACCTTGTTTTCAGGCCCCGACAGATTGAACATTAAAATGTAAAAAAATACCGACGGGTTGTTAGGTAAGCACATAGCAACTTTTAGGTACTTTTTTTAAAAAACGTTTCGCCTACACAGTAGGCTTCTTCTCAAGTACGAAAAGTTGTAGAACAAAAATTTAAGACGATTAATCATCGATCACCCTTAAATTTTAGGTGTCACCCCACTGGGTGGTAAGACAACACATAAGGGTAAGACAACACACAATGGTAAGACAACACATAAGGGGTAAACAACACCTAAGTGGTAAGACAACACATAAGTGGTAAACAACACATAAGGGGTAAACAACACATAAGTGGTAAGAAAACACACAATGGTACATAAGAACAAAAGAAAGGAGGAACACTGCAGCAGGCCTGTTGGCCCATACTAGGCAGGTCCTTTACAATTCATCCCACTAACAAACATTTGTCCTACCCAATTTTCAATGCCACCCAAGAAACAAGCTCCGACGTGCAAGTCCCTCTCAAATCCAACCCCTCCCACTCATGTACTTATCCAACCTAAATTTGAAACTACCCAAAGTCCTAGCCTCAATAACCCAACTAGGTAGACTGTTCCACTCATCAACTACCCTATTTCCAAACCAATACTTTCCTATGTCCTTTCTAAATCTAAACTTATCTAATTTAAATCCATTACTGCGGGTTCTCTCTTGGAGAGATATCCTCAAGACCTTGTTAATATCCCCTTTATTAATACCTATCTTCCACTTATACACTTCGATCAGGTCTCCCCTCATTCTTCGTCTAACAAGTGAATGTAACTTAAGAGTCTTCAATCTTTCTTCATAAGGAAGATTTCTAATGCTATGTATTAATTTAGTCATCCTACGCTGAATGTTTTCTAACGAATTTATGTCCATTCTGTAATATGGAGACCAGAACTGAGCTGCATAATCTAGGTGAGGCCTAACTAATGATGTATAAAGCTGCAGTATGACCTCTGCACTTCTGTTGCTTACACTTCTTGATATAAATCCCAGTAATCTATTTGCCTTATTACGTACGCTTAGGCATTGCTGTCTTAGTTTAAGGTTGCTGCTTACCATAACCTCCAAGTCCTTTTCGCAATCTGTATGGCCAAGTTCTACATTATTTAACTTATAAGTGCTAGGGTTATGGACACTCCCGAGCTTCAGAACCTTGCATTTATCTACAATGAACTGCATCTGCCACTTTTCTGACCAAGAGTAGAGTTTGTCTAAATCCTCCTGAAGTTCCCTAACATCTACGTCTGAATCAATTATCCTACCTATCTTCGTGTCATCGGCAAATTTGCTCATATCACTAGTAATTCCTTCATCAAGATCATTGATATATATTATAAACAACAACGGGCCAAAGACTGATCCCTGTGAAACGCCACTTGTTACTGATCCCCACTAGGATTTAACCCCATTTATGGACACTCTCTGCTTCCTGTCTGTGAGCCATGATTCGATCCACGATAGCAATCTTCCCCCAATGCCATGACCTGCTACTTTCTTCAACAGTCTTTGGTGCGGAACTCTATCAAATGCCTTACTAAAATCTAAGTAAATAATATCAAATTCTTTAACGTGGTCAACAGCCTCAAAAGCTTTACTGAAGAAAGTTAATAAATTAGTTAGACAAGACTGGCCTCTTGTGAATCCATGCTGAGTATCATTAATCAAGCTATGCTTATCGAGATGGCTTCTTATAATTTGAGCTATAATTGACTCTAGTAATTTGCCTACAATTGAGATCAGGCTTATTGGGCGGTAATTTGACGGTAACGACTTGTCCCCTGTTTTAAAAATAGTAATTACATTAGCCATCTTCCACATATCAGACACTACGCTGTTTGAAGAGATAAATTAAAATATTAGTTAATGGTTCACAGACTTCCATTTTGCATTCCTTTAGAACCCTTGAAAAAACTCATCAGGACCCGGTGACTTATTTTGCTTCAGTTGGTCTATCTGCTTCACAACCATTTCACTAGTGACTGTGATGTTACATAATTTATCTTCTTCTGGCCCACTATAAAAATTAATTACCCGGAATATTATTATTGTTCTTCCTGTGTTTAAAACCGAGAGAAAATAATTATTTAAAATCGAGCACATTTCATTCTCTTTGTCAGTAAGATGCCCATAGTTATTTTTAAGGGGACCTATCTTATCTCTGACTTTTGTTCTATATACCTGGAAAAAACTTTTTGGGTTAGTTTTTAGAATCCCTAGCAACTTTAATTTCATAGTCCTTTTAGCTTTTCTTATCCCTTTTTAATGTCCCTCTTAATGTCAATATACTGATTCATAAGATGACCCTCGCCTCTTTTAATACGCCTATAAATTCCTTTCCTATGCCCTAGTAGATATTTCAGCCTATTATTCATCCATTTTGGGTCATTTCTATTTGATCTAATTTCTTTATAAGGGATAAACGTTCTTTGAGCAGCATGTATTGTGTTCAGAAAACTGTCATATTGATAAGCTCTCTTCGATACCCAGTCAACAGATGATAAGTGTTCTCTAAGCCCATCGTAATCTGCTAAGCGAAAATCTGGAACTGTTACTGAGTTATCCCTACTATCATACTTCCATTCAATTTTAAATGTAATTGATTTGTGGTCGCTAGCACCCAGTTCCTCTGAAACTTCTAAATTATTAACAAGGGATTCATTGTTTGCCAGAACTAAGTCAAGCAGGTTATTACCCCTTGTAGGTTCTGTCACAAACTGCTTCAAAAAACAATCCTGAACTACTTCTAAGAAGTCGTATGATTCTAAATTCCCAGTCAAGAAATTCCAATCAATATGACTAAAGTTAAAGTCTCCTAGAATTACTACATTATCGTGCCTTGTGGCCCTAACAATTTCCTCCCATAGTAGTCTCCCCTGGTCCCTATCTAAATTTGGGGGACAGTATATCACACCTAAAATTAACTTTTCATGCCCCTCTGAAAATTCTATCCAAACAGACTCTGTATGTGTTACTTCAGACTTAATACCCGTTTTTATGCAACAGTTCAAGCGATCTCGGACATACAATGCCACCCCACCCCCCTTCCCGATTCTTCTATCTACTTGGAACAATTTAAAACCCTGAATGTGACATTCTGCAGGCATGTCCCGACTTTTTGAATTAAACCACGTCTCAGTAATGGCAAATACATCTATGTTACCTGCACTAGCAACTAGTCTCAACTCGTCCATCTTATTCCTAGCACTGCGAATATTTGTGTAATAAATACTTAAAGACCCTCCTCTCTCTTTACCCTTCCTGCTCCTTTCTGTTATTCCACTAAACCTATTACTGTCCTTGTCAATTAGTGCCACTGGCTTTCCAATATCCACCTTATTTTGCCCCTTAATAGTTCTCCTAGTCCTCATATTACTACCCTGAGACTTCACAGTTTTCCCGCAAAAACCCATACCACTAACTATTCCTAGTTTAAAGACCTAACAGCTCCCTCCACTGCGTTGGCCAGTGCTCCCACCCCACACCTAGATAAGTGAACCCCATCCCTGGCATACATGTCATTTCTGCCATAGAAGAGGTCCCAGTTGTCAATGAATGTTACTGCATTTCCCTTACAGTATTTGTCCAGCCAGCAATTGACACCAATTGCTCTGGACAACCATTCATTTCCAACTCCTCTCCTTGGCAAAATGCCACATATGACAGGTTTCCCACCCTTCCTCCTAATTATCTCTATTGCTGACCTATTCCTGCTAATCAGGTCCTCACTCCTACGTCTGCCAACATCGTTGCCTCCAGCACTGAGACAGATAGTATGTACTTATCCAACCTAAATTTGAAACTACCCAAAGTCCTAGCCTCAATAACCCAACTATGTAGACTGTTCCACTCATCAACTACCCTATTTCTAAACTAGTACTTTCCTATGTCCTTTCTAAATCTAAACTTGTCTAATTTAAATCCATTACTGCGGGTTCTCTCTTGGAGAGATATCCTCAAGACCGTATTAATATCCCCTTTATTAATACCTATCTTCCACTTATACACTTCGATCAGGTCTCCCCTCATTCTTCGTCTAACAAGTAAATGTAACTTAAGAGTCTTCAATCTCTCTTCATAAGGAAGATTTCTAATGCTATGTATTAATTTAGTCATCCCACGCTGAATGTTTTCTAATGAATTTATGTCCATTCTGTAATATGGAGACCAGAACTGAGCTGCATAATCTAGGTGAGGCCTTTCTAATGATGTATAAAGCTGCAGTATGACCTCTGGACTTCTCTTGCTTACACTTCTTGATATAAATCCCAGTAATCTATTTGCCTTATTACGTACGCTTAGGCATTGCTGTCTTGATAAATTAGACACATGTGCAACTCTTGGGTATCTTTATTGAGGAAACGTTTCGCCACACAGTGGCTTCATCAGTCCATACAAAACAGAATCTTGAAGAACAGGAGGAGAATGAGGTAATCATTCCCTCAACCTTGAGTCGATGTGGTCAGTCCATCAATCTTGAATAGAATACGGCATAAGTGCTGAGAAGGAGCTTATAAACCGTTGGCAGGAGAGGTGCAGCAGTCATAGGTCGTGTAACATTTGTTCAATGTTGAAGTAGGTCGTGCCTAAGAATTAGGCAAGCGAAGAATTCCCAAATATTAAGATCCCAAGAAGTTGCAGTGTCTGACAGGTTTGTAGATGAATGGTTCAGAGAACCGACATGTTGATAAATTAGACATATGTGCAACTCTTGCACATGTGTCTAATTTATCAACATGTCGGTTCTCTGAACCATTCATCTACAAAATGCTGTCTTGGTTTAAGGTTGCTGCTTACCATAACCCCCAAGTCCTTTTCGCATTCTGTATGGCTAAGTTCTACATTATTTAACTTATAAGTGCTAGGGTTATGGACACTCCCGAGCTTCAGAACCTTGCATTTATGTACATTGAACTGCATCTGCCACTTTTCTGACCAAGAATAGAGTTTGTCTAAATCTTTCTGAAGTTCCCTAACATCTACGTTTGAATCAATTATCCTACCTATCTTTGTGTCATCGGCGAATTTGCTCATATCACTAGTAATTCCTTCATCAAGATCATTGATATATATATTATAAACAACAACGGGCCCAAGACTGATCCCTGTGGAACGCCACCTGTTACTGATCCCCACTCGGATTTAACCCCATTTATGGACACTCTCTGCTTCCTGTCTGTGAGCCATGATTCGATCCACGAGAGAACTTTTCCCCCAATGCCATGAGCTGCCACTTTCTTTAACAGTCTTTGGTGCGGAACTCTATCAAAAGCCTTACTAAAATCTAAGTAAATAATATCAAATTCTTTATCGTGGTCAACAGCCTCAAAAGCTTTGCTGAAGAAAGTTAATAAATTAGTTAGACAAGACCGGCCTCTTGTGAATCCATGCTGAGTATCATTAATCAAGCTATGCTTATCGAGATGGCTTCTTATAATCTCAGCTATAATTGACTCTAGTAATTTGCCTACAATTGAGGTCAGGCTTATTGGGCGGTAATTTGACGGTAACGACTTGTCCCCTGATTTAAAAATAGGAATTAGATTAGCCTCTTCCACATATCAGACACCACACCTGTTTGAAGAGATAAATTAGAAATATTAGTTAATGGTTCACAGAGTTCCATTTTGCATTCTTTAAGAACCCTTGAAAAAACCTCATCAGGACCCGGTGACTTATTTTGCTTCAGTCGGTCTATCTGCTTCACAACCATTTCACTAGTGACTGTGATGTTACATAATTTATCATCTTCTTGCCCAGTATAATAATTAATTACTGGAATATTATTAGTGTCTTCCTGTGTAAAAACCGAGAGAAAATAATTATTTAGAATCGAGCACGTTTCATTCTCTTTGTCAGTAAGGTGTCCATAGTTATTTTTAAGGGGATCTATCTTATCTCTGACTTTTGTTCTATATACCTGGAAAAAACTTTTTGGGTTAGTTTTAGAATCCGTAGCACCTTTAATTTCATAGTCTCTTCTAGCTTTTCTTATCCCCTTTTTAATGTCCCTCTTAATGTCAATATACGGATTCATAAGATGACACTCACCTCTTTTGATACGCCTATAAATTCCTTTCTTTTGCCCTAGTAGATATTTCAGCCTATTATTCATCCATTTTGGGTCATTTCTATTTGATCTAATTTCTTTATACGGGATAAACGTTCTTTGAGCCTCATGTATAGTGTTCAGAAAACTGTCATACTGATAGCTCTCTTCGTTACCCCAGTCAACAGATGATAAGTGTTCTTTAAGTCCGTCGTATTCTGCTAAGCGAAAATCTGGGACTCTTACTGAGTTATCCCTACTATCATACTTCCATTCAATGCTAAAAGTAATTGATTTGTGGTCGCTAGCACCCAGTTCCTCTGAAACTTCTAAATTATTAACAAGGGATTCATTGTTTGCCAAAACTAAGTCAAGCAGGTTATTACCCCTTGTAGGTTCTGTCACAAACTGCTTCAAAAAACAATCCTGAACTACTTCTAAGAAGTCGTATGATTCTAAATTCCCAGTCAAGAAATTCCAATCAATATGACTAAAGTTAAAGTCTCCTAGAATTACTACATTATCGTGCCTTGTGGCCCTAACAATTTCCTCCCATAGTAGTCTCCCTTTGTCCCTATCTAAGTTTGGGGGACGGTATATCACACCTAAAATTAATTTTTCATGCCCCTCTGAAAATTCTATCCACACAGACTCTGTATGTGTTACTTCAGACTTAATACCCATTTTTACGCAACAGTTCAAGCGATCTCGGACATACAATGCCACCCCACCCCCCTTCCCGATACTTCTATCTACTTGGAACAACTTAAAACCCTGAATGTGACATTCCGCAGGCATGTCCCGACTTTTTGAATTAAACCACGTCTCAGTTATGGTAAATACGTCAGTGTTACCTGCACTAGCAACTAGTCTCAACTCGTTCATCTTATTCCTAGCACTGCGACTATTTGTGTAATATATATTTAAAGACCCTCCTCTCTCTTTACCCTTCCTGCTCATTTCTGTTATTCCACTAAACCTATTACTGTCCTTGCAATTAGGCCCGGCTTTCCCAAAAATTCCACCTAAATTTGCCTATTCTTGCCCCCAGTCTCAATTACTACACGGGGATTTCACGTTTCCTGCCAAAACCCAAACCACAACTATTCCTATTTTAAAGGCCAACAGCTCCTCCCGCGTTGGCCATGCTCCCCCCCCCCAAACCAATAATGAACACCTCCCTGGATACATGTCTTTCTGCCATAGAAGAGGCCCAGTTTGTCAATGAATGTTACCGCATTTCCTTACATTTTTTGTTTTTTCCCGCCAGCAATTGACACCCAATTTCTCTGGACAACCCTTCATTTCCAACCCTCTCCTTGGCAAAATCCACATATGAATTTTTCCCCCCCTTCCCCTAATTATCTCTATTGCTGACCTATACCTGCAAACAGGCCCACCCTACGCGCCAAAAACGTTACCTCCAGCACTGAACAGATAATAGGATTGCTCCCATTACCCTCTGGTGTCATCCAGACAGCTAACAATACCCTTTATCCCACCCCAGGGAAAAAACATCTCGCTCCTACCCTATCCTTCAAGCGAATGCCCTATCCATTACCTAACCTCTACCCCAACAACAACACTGTTTTTACCTTTCCCTTTGGCGTCGTCCTCGTGAGCCCGAGTAGTCGAATCACATTCTTCAGGGAAACATTACACCACTTGTAGAATTCGTCAAAAAAGTCTCGAGGTCTTCTTTTTTTTCTAGCGATTCTCACCACGCTGCCAATGCTCTTTGGGGGCTCTTTTGGATTCCCCTAGAAAACTCACATTCGTCAGGTAGCACCGAGAATGGGTTGGAAGTTTCCAAAGTAGTCTTCGGGTTTTTCTCGTTGTTTCTGCCTCCCCCAACCGTTTTCTTGATCCTCAGCTTGGTTCCTGTTGCCCGGCCACTGACCAAGCTTCCCTTTTAAACCTGGGGACTCACAACAGGAGGATTACTACGAATCCCTTGTTCTCCTCCGTTAATCGCCGTGTCCCAGTTTAGCAACTCTGAGCTCTTCTGTCACTGCGGGTAAATTTTGCTCAAGAGAGGGCATCCTGGTTTGATGACACAGTGGCAAACAACACATAAGTGGTGAACAACACATAAGTGGTAAAACAACACATAAGCGGTAAACAACACATAAGTGGTAAAACAACACATAAGTGGTAAACAACAAATAAGTGGTAAAACAACACATAAGTGGTAAACAACACATAAGTGGTAAAACAACACATAAGTGGTAAAACAACACATAATTGGTAAACAACACATAAGTGGTAAAACAACACATAAGTGGTAAAACAACACATAAGTGGTAAAACAACACATAACATAAGAACATAAGAACATAAGAAAGGAGGAACACTGCAGCAGGCCTGTTGGCCCATACTAGGCAGGTCCTTTACAATTCATCCCACTAACAAACATTTGACCCACCCAATTTTCAATGCTACCCAAGAAATAAGCTCTGATGTGCAAGTCCCACTCAAATCCAACCCCTCCCACTCATGTACTTATCCAACCTAAATTTGAAACTACCCAAAGTCCTAGCCTCAATAACCCAACTAGGTAGACTGTTCCACTCATCAACTACCCTATTTCCAAACCAATACTTGCCTATGTCCTTTCAAATCTAAACTTATCTAATTTAAATCCAAAACTGCGGGTTCTCTCTTGAGAAAATATCCTCAAGACCTTGTTAATATCCCCTTTTTAAATACCTATCTTCCACTTATACACTTCGATCAGGTCTCCCCTCATCTTCGTCTAACAAGTGAATGTAACTTAAGTCTTCAATCTTTTTTCATAAGGAAGATTTCTAATGCTATGTATTAATTTAGTCATCCTACGCTGAATGTTTTCTAACGAATTATGTCCATTCTGTAATATGGAGACCAAATTGAGCTGCATAATCTAGGTGAGGCCTTACTATGATGTATAAAGCTGCAGTATGACCTCTGGGCTTCTGTTGCTTACACTTCTTGATATAAATCCCAGTAATCTATTTGCCTTATTACGTACGCCTAGGGATTGCTGTCCTGGGCTAAGGTTGCTGCTTACCATAACCCCAAAGTCCTTTTCGCAATCTGTATGGTTTTAAATTCTACATTATTTAACTAATAAGTGCTAGGGGTTTTGGACCCCCGACTTCAGAAAACCCTTTCACTTATCCACATTGAACTGCATCTGCCACTTTTTTGACCAAGAGTAGAGTTTGTCTAAATCCTCCTGAAGTTCCCTAAAATCTACGTTGAATCAATTATCCTACCTATCTTCGTGTCATCGGCGAATTTGCTCATATCACTAGTTTTAATTCCTTCATCAAGATCATTTATATAATTTATAAACAACAACGGGCCCAAGACGATCCCTGTGGAACGCCACTTGTTACTGATTCCCACTCGATTTAACCCCATTTATGGACACTCTTTGCTTCCTGTCTGTGAGCCATGATTCGATCCACGAGAGCAATCTTCCCCCAATGCCATGAGCTGCTACTTTCTTCAATAGTCTTTGGTGCGGAACTCTATCAAATGCCTTACTAAAATCTAAGTAAATAATATCAAATTCTTTATCGTGGTCAACAGCCTCAAAAGCTTTACTGAAGAAACTTAATAAATTAGTTAGACAAGACCGGCCTCTTGTGAATCCATGCTGAGTATCATTAATCAAGCTATGCTTATCGAGATGGCTTCTTATAATCTCAGCTATAATTGACTCTAGTAATTTGCCTACAATTGAGGTCAGGCTTATGGGGGTAATTGACGGTAACGACTTGTCCCCTGTTTTAAAAATAGGAATTACATTAGCCATCTTCCACATATCAGACACTGCACCTGTTTGAAGAGATAAATTAAAAAATATAGTTAATGGTTCACAGACTTCCATTTTGCATTCCTTTAGAACCCTTGAAAAAACCTCATCAGGACCCGGTGACTTATTTTGCTTCAGTCTGTCTATCTGCTTCACAACCATTTCACTAGTGACTGTGATTTACATAATTTATCTTCTTCTGATCCACTATAAAAAATTAATTACCGGAATATTATTAGTGTCTTCCTGTGTAAAAAACCGAGAGAAAATAATTATTTAAAATCGAGCACATTTCATTCTCTTTGTCAGTAAGATGCCCATAGTTATTTTTAAGGGGACCTATCTTATCTCTGACTTTTGTTCTATAGACCTGGAAAAAACTTTTTGGGTTAGTTTTAGAATTCCTAGCAACTTTAATTTCATAGTCCCTTTTAGCTTTTCTTATCCCCTTTTTAATGTCCCTCTTAATGTCAATATACTGATTTATAAGATGACCCTCGCCTCTTTTGATACGCCTATAAATTCCTTTCTTATGTCCTAGTTGATATTTCAGCCTATTATTCATCCATTTTGGGTCATTTCTATTTGATCTAATTTCCTTATAAGGGATAAGTGCTAAGACAACACGTAAGTGGTAAACAACACATAAGTGGTAAAACAACACATAAGTGGTAAACAACACATAAGTGGTAAAACAACACATAAGTGGTAAAACAACACATAAGTGGTAAACAACACATAAGTGGTAAAACAACACATAAGTGGTAAACAACACATAAGTGGTAAGACAACACATAAGTGGTAAGACAACACACAAGTGGTAAGACAACACATAAGTTGTAAGACAACACATAAGTGGTAAGACAACACACAAGTGGTAAGACAACACATAAGTTGTAAGACAACACGTAAGTGGTAAGACAACACATAGGTGGTAAGACAACACATAAGTGGCAAACAACACATAAGTGGTAAGATAACACATAAGTGGTAAGCAACACATAAGTTGTAAGACAACACACATGTGGTAAGACAACACATAATTGGTAAACAACACATAAGTGGTAAGACAACACGTAAGTGGTAAACAACACATAAGTGGTAAGACAACACATAAGTGGTAAGCAACACATAAGTTGTAAGACAACACATAAGTGGCAAACAACACATAAGTGGTAAGACAACACATAAGTGATAAGACAACACATAAGTGGTAAGACAACACACATGTGGTAAGACAACACATAATTGGTAAACAACACATAAGTGGTAAGACAACACATAAGTGGTAAGACATTACATAAGTGGTAAGACAACACACAAGTGGTAAGACAACACACAAGTGGTAAGACAACACACAAGTGGTAAGACAATATACAAGTGGTAAGACAACACATAAGTGATAAGACAACACATAAGTGGTAAGACAACACATAAGTGGTAAGACAACACACAAGTGGTAAGACAACACATAAGTGGTAAACAACACCTAAGTGGTAAGACAACACATGTGGTAAACAACACATAAGCGGTAAACAACACATAAGTGGTAAGAAAACACACAAGTGGTAACATAAGAACATAAGAAAGGAGGAACACTGCAGCAGGCCTGTTGGCCCATACTAGGCAGGTCCTTTACAATTCACCCACTAACAAACATTGCCCAAACCCCCAATTTTTCAATGCCACCCAGAAACAAGCTCCGACGTGCAAGTCCCTCTCAAACCCAAACCCCCCTCCCACTCATGTAACTTATCCAACCTAAATTTGAAACTACCCAAAGTCCTAGCCTCAATAACCCAACTAGGTAGACTGTTCCACTCATCAACTATCCCTATTCCAAACCAATACTTTCCTATGTCCCTTTCTAAATCTAAACTTATCTAATTTAAATCCATTACTGCGGGTTCTCTCTTGGAGAGATATCCTCAAGACCTTGTTAATATCCCTTTATTAATAAACCCATCTTCCACTTATACACTTCGATCAGGTCTCCCCTCATTCTTTCGTCTAACAAGTGAATGTAACTTAAGAGTCTTCAATCTTTCTTCATAAGGAAATTTCTAATGCTATGTATTAATTTAGTCATCCTACCTGAATGTTTTTCTAACGAATTTATGTCCATTCTGTAATATGGAGACCAGAACTGAGCTGCATAATCTAGGTGAGGCCTTACTAATGATGTATAAAGCTGCAGTATGACCTCTGCACTTCTGTTGCTTACCTTCTTGATATAAATCCCAGTAATCTATTTGCCTTATTACGTCCCCTTTGGCATTGCTTCTTGGTTTTTAAAGGGTTTCTGCTTACCATAACCCCCAAGTCCTTTTCGCAATCTGTAGGCTAAGTTCTACATTATTTAACTTAAAGTGCTGGGGTTATGGACCCCCGAGTTTCAAACCCTGCATTTATCTAATTGAACTGCTCGCCACTTTTCTGCCCAAAGAGAGAGTTTGTCAAAATCCCCTAAAGTTCCCAAACATCTACGTCGAATAAATTTACTCCCTATCTTCGTGTCATCGGCAAATTTCTCTATCACAGAAATTTTTCCTTCATAAAGATCATTGATAATTTTAAAAACCAACAACGGGCCCAAGACTGATCCCTGTGAAACCCACTTGTTACTGATCCCCCTCGGATTAACCCCATTTTGGACACCTCTGCCCCTGTCTGTGAGCCATGATTCGATCCACGAAGCACTCTTCCCCCAATCCATGAGCTCACTTTCTTCAACATCTTTGGGCGGAACTTATAAAAATTCCTTACTAAAATCTAAGTAAATAATACAAATTTTTTAAACGGTCAACACCCAGAACTTTACAAAGAAAGTCAATAAATTATTTTAACAAACGGCCTCTTTGTGAATCCATGCGAGTATCATTAATCAAGCTATCTTACGAGATGGTTCTTTTAATTTGAGTATAAATTACTCTATAATTTTGCCCACAATTGAACAGGGTTTTTGGGCGTAATTTACGGGAACGACTTGTCCCCGTTTTTAAAAAAGTAATTACATTTCCATCTTTCCCCAATCATCACTACCCTGTTTGAAGAGATAAATAAAAATTTAGTTAATGGTTCACAGACTCCATTTTGCATTCCTTTAGAACCCTTTAAAAAAAACCCCATCAGACCCGGGGACTTATTTTGCTTCAGTTGGTCTACTGCTTCACAACCCTTTACTATGACTGGATTTACATAATTTATCTTTTTTCGGCCCACTAAAAAATTAAAATTTCCGGAATATTATTAGTGTCTTTCCCGTGTTAAAAAAGAGAGAAAATAATTTTTTTAAACGAGCACATTTCATTTTCTTTGTCAGTAGATCCCATATTATTTTTTTAAGGGACCTATCTATCCTGACTTTTGTTCTATATACCTGGAAAAAACTTTTTTGGGTTAGTTTTAGAATCCCTAGCAAAATTTTAATTTTATAGTCCCTTTTTTGCTTTTTTTTACCCCTTTTAAGTCCCCTTAATGTCAATAATGATTTAAAAGATGACCCCGCCTCTTTTTAAAACCCATAAAAATTTCCCTTTTCCCATCCCCATAGAATTTTTTACCTATTATCATCCCTTTTTGGGGAATTTCTATTTGATAATTTCTTTTTTAAGGGGTAAACGTTCTTTGAGCCATGTATTGTTTCAGAAAACGCATATTGATAGCTCCTTCGATACCCCATCAACAATGAAAGTGTTTTCTAAGCCCATCGTAACTCTAAGGGGGAAAATCGGAAATGTTCTGAGTTTTTCCCTACTATCATCTTTCATTCAATTTTAAATGTAATTATTTTTGGGGCACTAGCACCCATTTTTTCTGAAAATTTTTAAATTATTTAAAAAGGGTTTTATTGTTTGCCAGAACAATAAGCAGTTATTACCCCTTGTATTTCTGTCACAAACTGCTTCAAAAAAAAATCCTGAACTACTTCTAAGAAGTCGTATGATTCTAAATTCCCAGTCAAGAAATTCCAATCAATATGACTAAAGTTAAAGTCTCCTTGAATTACTACATTATCGTGCCTTGTGGCCCTAACAATTTCCTCCAATAGTAGTCTCCCCTGGTCCCTATCAAAATTTGGGGGTCAGTATATCACACCTAAAATTAACTTTTCATGCCCCTCTGAAAATTCTATCCAAACAGACTCTGTATGTGTTACTTCAGACTTAATACCCGTTTTTATGCAACAGTTCAAGCGATCTCGGACATACAATGCCACCCCACCCCCCTTCCCGATACTTCTATCTACTTGGAACAATTTAAAACCCTGAATGTGACATTCTGCAGGCATGTCCCGACTTTTTGAATTAAACCACGTCTCAGTAATGGCAAATACATCTATGTTACCTGCACTAGCAACTAGTCTCAACTCGTCCATCTTATTCCTAGCACTGCGAATATTTGTGTAATAAATACTTAAAGACCCTCCTCTCTCTTTACCCTTCCTGCTCCTTTCTGTTATTCCACTAAACCTATTACTGTCCTTGTCAATTAGTGCCACTGGCTTTCCAATATCCATCTTATTTTGCCTCTTAATAGTTCTCCTAGTACTCATATTACTACCCTGAGACTTCACAGTTTTCCCGCAAAACCCCATACCACTAACTATTCGTAGTTTAAAGACCTAACAGCTCCCTCCACTGCGTTGGCCAGTGCTCCCACCCCACACCTAGATAAGTGAACCCCATCCCTGGCATACATGTCATTTCTGCCATAGAAGAGGTCCCAGTTGTCAATGAATGTTACTGCATTTTCCTTACAGTATTTGTCCAGCCAGCAATTGACACCAATTGCTCTGGACAACCATTCATTTCCAACTCCTCTCCTTGGCAAAATGCCACATATGACAGGTTTCCCACCCTTCCTCTTAATTATCTCTATTGCTGACCTATTCCTGCTAATCAGGTCCTCACTCCTACGTCTGCCAACATCGTTGCCTCCAGCACTGAGACACATAATATGTACTTATCCAACCTAAATTTGAAACTACCCAAAGTCCTAGCCTCAATAACCCAACTATGTAGACTGTTCCACTCATCAACTACCCTATTTCTAAACCAGTACTTTCCTATGTCCTTTCTAAATCTAAACTTGTCTAATTTAAATCCATTACTGCGGGTTCTCTCTTGGAGAGATATCCTCAAGACCTTATTAATATCCCCTTTATTAATACCTATCTTCCACTTATACACTTCGATCAGGTCTCCCCTCATTCTTCGGGCTAACAAGTGAATGTAACTTAAGAGTCTTCAACTCTCTTCATAAGGAAGATTTCTAATGCTATGTATTAATTTAGTCATCCTACGCTGAATGTTTTCTAATGAATTTATGTCCATTCTGTAATATGGAGACCAGAACTGAGCTGCATAATCTAGGTGAGGCCTTTCTAATGATGTATAAAGCTGCAGTATGACCTCTGGACTTCTGTTGCTTACACTTCTTGATATAAATCCCAGTAATCTATTTGCCTTATTACGTACGCTTAGGCATTGCTGTCTTGATAAATTAGACACATGTGCAACTCTTGGGTATCTTTATTGAGGAAACGTTTCGCCACACAGTGGCTTCATCAGTCCATACAAAGGAGAATCTTGAAGAACAGGAGGAGAATGAGGTAATCAGTCCCTCAACCTTGAGTCGATGTGGTCAGTCCATCAATCTTGAATAGAATACGGCATACGTGCTGAGAAGGAGCTTATAAACCGTTGGCAGGAGAGGTGCAGCAGTCATAGGTCGTGTAACATTTGTTCAATGTTGAAGTAGGTCGTGCCTAAGAATTAGGCAAGCGAAGAATTCCCAAGTATTAAGATCCCAAGAAGTTGCAGTGTCTGACAGGTTTGTAGATGAATGGTTCAGAGAACCGACATGTTGATAAATTAGACATATGTGCAACTCTTGCACATGTGTCTTATTTATTCCTCCACTGCGTTGGCCAGTGCTCCCACCCCAGACCTAGATAAGTGAACCCCATCCCTGGCATACATGTCATTTCTGCCATAGAAGAGGTCCCAGTTGTCAATGAATGTTACCGCATTTTCCTTACAGTATTTGTCCAGCCAGCAATTGACACCAATTGCTCTGGACAACCATTCATTTCCAACTCCTCTCCTTGGCAAAATGCCACATATGACAGGTTTCCCACCCTTCCTCCTAATTATCTCTATTGCTGACCTATACCTGCTAATCAGGTCCTCACTCCTACGTCTGCCAACATCGTTACCTCCAGCACTGAGACAGATAATAGGATTGCTCCCATTACCTCTCATGATGTCATCCAGACAGCTAACAATATCCTTCATCCCAGCCCCAGGAAAACACACTCTCTGCCTCCTACTCCTATCCTTCAAGCAGAATGCCCTATCCATGTACCTAACCTGGCTATCCCCAACAACAACACTGTTTTTACCTTCCTTGGCGTCGTCCGTCGTGATGCTCCGAGTAGTCGACTCACATTCTTCAGGAAGCATTACACCACTTGTAGAATTCGTCAAGACGTTCTCGATGGTCTTCTTTGGGGTTTCTAGCGATGTCTCACTCACGTCTGCCAATGCTTCTTTGGTGCTCTTTGTGGCATTCCCAGTAGAACACTCACACTCGTCAGGTAGCACCGAGAATGGGTTGGAAGTTTCCAAAGTAGTCTTCTGGTTTCTCGTTGTTTCTGCCTCTCCAACCGTTTTCTTGATCCTCAGCTTGGTTCCATGTTGCCCGGCCACTGACCAAGCTTCCCTCTTAACCTGGGGACTCACAACAGGAGGATTACTACGAATCCTCTTGTTCTCCTCCGTTAATCGCCGTGTCTCCAGCTTAGCAACTCTGAGCTCTTCTGTCAGCTGCTGGTAAAGTTGCTCAAGAGAGGGCATCCTGGTTTGATGACACAGTGGCAAACAACACATAAGTGGTGAACAACACATAAGTGGTAAAACAACACATGAGCGGTAAACAACACATAAGTGGTAAAACAACACATAAGTGGTAAAACAACACATAATTGGTGAACAACACATAAGTGGTAAAACAACACATAAGGGGTAAAACAACACATAAGTGGTAAAACAACACATAAGTGCTAAGACAACACATAAGTGGTAAACAACACATAAGTGATAAAACAACACATAAGTGGTAAACAACACATAAGTGGTAAAACAACACATAAGTGGTAAACAACACATAAGTGGTAAAACAACACATAAGTGGTAAAACAACACATAAGTGGTAAACAACACATAAGTGGTAAAACAACACATAAGTGGTAAACAACACATAAGTGGTAAGACAACACATAAGTGGTAAGACAACACACAAGTGGTAAGACAACACATAAGTTGTAAGACAACACATAAGTGGTAAGACAACACACAAGTGGTAAGACAACACATAAGTTGTAAGACAACACGTAAGTGGTAAGACAACACATAGGTGGTAAGACAACACATAAGTGGCAAACAACACATAAGTGGTAAGATAACACATAAGTGGTAAGCAACACATAAGTTGTAAGACAACACACATGTGGTAAGACAACACATAATTGGTAAACAACACATAAGTGGTAAGACAACACATAAGTGGTAAACAACACATAAGTGGTAAGACAACACATAAGTGGTAGGCAACACATAAGTTGTAAGACAACACATAAGTGGCAAACAACACATAAGTGGTAAGACAACACATAAGTGATAAGACAACACATAAGTGGTAAGACAACACACATGTGGTAAGACAACACATAATTGGTAAACAACACATAAGTGGTAAGACAACACATAAGTGGTAAGACATTACATAAGTGGTAAGACAACACACAAGTGTTAAGACAACACACAAGTGGTAAGACAACACATAAGTGGTAAGACAATATACAAGTGGTAAGACAACACATAAGTGATAAGACAACACATAGGTGGTAAGACAACACATAAGTGGTAAGACAACACACAAGTGGTAAGACAACACATAAGTGGTAAACAACACCTAAGTGGTAAGACAACACATAAGTGGTAAACAACACATAAGTGGTAAACAACACATAAGTGGTAAGAAAACACACAAGTGGTAACATAAGAACATAAGAAAGGAGGAACACTGCAGCAGGCCTGTTGGCCCATACTAGGCAGGTCCTTTACAATTCATCCCACTAACAAACATTTGTCCAACCCAATTTTCAATGCCACCCAAGAAACAAGCTCCGACGTGCAAGTCCCTCTCAAATCCAACCCCTCCCACTCATGTACTTATCCAACCTAAATTTGAAACTACCCAAAGTCCTAGCCTCAATAACCCAACTAGGTAGACTGTTCCACTCATCAACTACCCTATTTCCAAACCAATACTTTCCTATGTCCTTTCTAAATCTAAACTTATCTAATTTAAATCCATTACTGCGGGTTCTCTCTTGGAGAGATATCCTCAAGACCTTGTTAATATCCCTTTATTAATACCTATCTTCCACTTATACACTTCGATCAGGTCTCCCCTCATTCTTCGTCTAACAAGTGAATGTAACTTAAGAGTCTTCAATCTTTCTTCATAAGGAAGATTTCTTATGCTATGTATTAATTTAGTCATCCTACGCTGAATGTTTTCTAACGAATTTATGTCCATTCTGTAATATGGAGACCAGAACTGAGCTGCATAATCTAGGTGAAGCCTAACTAATGATGTATAAAGCTGCAGTATGACCTCTGCACTTCTGTTGCTTACACTTCTTGATATAAATCCCAGTAATCTATTTGCCTTATTACGTACGCTTAGGCATTGCTGTCTTGGTTTAAGGTTGCTGCTTACCATAACCCCAAGTCCTTTTTGCAATCTGTATGGCTAAGTTCTACATTATTTAACTTATAAGTGCTAGGGTTATGGACACTCCCGAGCTTCAGAACCTTGCATTTATCTACATTGAACTGCATCTGCCACTTTTCTGACCAAGAGTAGAGTTTGTCTAAATCCTCCTGAAGTTCCCTAACATCTACGTCTGAATCAATTATCCTACCTATCTTCGTGTCATCGGCAAATTTGCTCATATCACTAGTAATTCCTTCATCAAGATCATTGATATATATTATAAACAACAACGGGCCCAAGACTGATCCCTGTGAAACGCCACTTGTTACTGATCCCCACTCGGATTTAACCCCATTTATGGACACTCTCTGCTTCCTGTCTGTGAGCCATGATTCGATCCACGAGAGCACTCTTCCCCCAATACCATGAGCTGCTACTTTCTTCAACAGTCTTTGGTGCGGAACTCTATCAAATGCCTTACTAAAATCTAAGTAAATAATATCAAATTCTTTAACGTGGTCAACAGCCTCAAAAGCTTTACTGAAGAAAGTCAATGAATTAGTTAGACAAGACTGGCCTCTTGTGAATCCATGCTGAGTATCATTAATCAAGCTATGCTTATCGAGATGGCTTCTTATAATTTGAGCTATAATTGACTCTAGTAATTTGCCTACAATTGAGATCAGGCTTATTGGGCGGTAATTTGACGGTAACGACTTGTCCCCTGTTTTAAAAATAGTAATTACATTAGCCATCTTCCACATATCAGACACTACGCCTGTTTGAAGAGATAAATTAAAAATATTGGGTTAATGGTTCACAGACTTCCATTTTGCATTCCTATAGAACCCTTGAAAAAGCCTCATCAGGACCCGGTGACTTATTTTGCTTCAGTTGGTCTATCTGCTTCACAACCATTTCACTAGTGACTGTGATGTTACATAATTTATCTTCTTCTGGCCCACTATAAAAAATTAATAACTCCTAGAATTACTACATTATCGTGCCTTGTGGCCCTAACAATTTCCTCCCATAGTAGTCTCCCCTGGTCCCTATCTAAATTTGGGGGACGGTATATCACACCTAAAATTAACTTTTCATGCCCCTCTGAAAATTCTATCCACACAGACTCTGTATGTGTTACTTCAGACTTAATACCCATTTTTATGCAACAGTTCAAGCGATCTCGGCCATACAATGCCACCCCACCCCCCTTCCCGATACTTCTATCTACTTGGAACAACTTAAAACCCTGAATGTGACATTCCGCAGGCATGTCCCGACTTTTTGAATTAAACCACGTCTCAGTTATGGTAAATACATCAGTGTTACCTGCACTAGCAACTAGTCTCAACTCGTTCATCTTATTCCTAGCACTGCGACTATTTGTGTAATATATAAATAACAAAAAGGCACAATACCGTGACTGGAACGATACACAAATAACCCGCACATAAAAGACAGAAGCTTACGACGACGTTTCGGTCCGAAACGTCGTCGTAAGCTTCTGTCTTTTATGTGCGGGTTATTTGTGTATTGTGTAATATATATTTAAAGACCCTCCTCTCTCTTTACCCTTCCTGCTCATTTCTGTTATTCCACTAAACCTATTACTGTCCTTGTCAATTAGTGCCACTGGCTTTCCAATATCCACCTCAATTTGCCTATTACTTGCTCTCCTAGTACTCATATTACTACACTGGGACTTCACTGTTTTCCTGCCAAAACCCATACCACTAACTATTCCTAGTTTAAAGGCCTAACAGCTCTTTCCACTGCGTTGGCCAGTGCTCCCACCCCAGACCTAGATAAGTGAACCCCATCCCTGGCATACATGTCATTTCTGCCATAGAAGAGGTCCCAGTTGTCAATGAATGTTACCGCATTTTCCTTACAGTATTTGTCCAGCCAGCAATTGACACCAATTGCTCTGGACAACCATTCATTTCCAACTCCTCTCCTTGGCAAAATGCCACATATGACAGGTTTCCCACCCTTCCTCCTAATTATCTCCATTGCTGACCTATACCTGCTAATCAGGTCCTCACTCCTACGTCTGCCAACATCGTTACCTCCAGCACTGAGACAGATAATAGGATTGCTCCCATTACCTCTCATGATGTCATCCAGACTGCTAACAATATCCTTCATCCCAGCCCCAGGAAAACACACTCTCTGCCTCCTACTCCTATCCTTCAAGCAGAATGCCCTATCCATGTACCTAACCTGGCTATCCCCAACAACAACACTGTTTTTACCTTCCTTGGCGTCGTCCGTCGTGATGCTCCGAGTAGTCGACTCACATTCTTCAGGAAGCATTACACCACTTGTAGAATTCGTCAAGACGTTCTCGATGGTCTTCTTTGGGGTTTCTAGCGATGTCTCACTTACGTCTGCCAATGCTTCTTTGGTGCTCTTTGTGGCATTCCCAGTAGAACACTCACATTCGTCAGGTAGCACCGAGAATGGGTTGGAAGTTTCCAAAGTAGTCTTCTGGTTTCTCGTTGTTTCTGCCTCTCCAACCGTTTTCTTGATCCTCAGCTTGGTTCCATGTTGCCCGGCCACTGACCAAGCTTCCCTCTTAACCTGGGGACTCACAACAGGAGGATTACTATGAATCCTCTTCTTCTCCTCCGTTAATCGCCGTGTCTCCAGCTTAGCAACTCTGAGCTCTTCTGTCAGCTGCTGGTAAAGTTGCTCAAGAGAGGGCATCCTGGTTTGATGACACAGTGGCAAACAACACATAAGTGGTGAACAACACATAAGTGGTAAAACAACACATAAGTGGTAAACAACACATAAGTGGTAAAACAACACATAAGTGGTAAAACAACACATAAGTGGTAAACAACACATAAGTGGTAAAACAACACATAAGTGGTAAAACAACACATAAGTGGTAAAACAACACATAAGTGCTAAGACAACACATAAGTAGTAAACAACACATAAGTGGTAAAACAACACATAAGTGGTAAACAACACATAAGTGGTAAAACAACACATAAGTGGTAAAACAACACATAAGTGGTAAAACAACACAAAAGTGGTAAAACAACACATAAGTGGTAAACAACACATAAGTGGTAAAACAACACATAAGTGGTAAACAACACAAAAGTGGTAAACAACACATAAGTGGTAAAACAACACATAAGTGGTAAAACAACACATAAGTGCTAAGACAACACATAAGTGGTAAACAACACAAAAGTGGTAAACAACACATAAGTGGTAAAACAACACATAAGTGGTAAAACAACACATAAGTGGTAAAACAACACATAAGTGGTAAGACAACACATAAGTGGTAAAACAACACATAAGTGGTAAGACAACACATAAGTGGTAAGACAACACATAAGTGGTAAAACAACACAAAAGTGGTAAAACAACACATAAGTGGTAAGACAACACATAAGTGGTAAGACAACACATAAGTGGTAAAACAACACATAAGTGGTAAAACAACACATAAGTGGTAAAACAACACATAAGTGGTAAACAACACATAAGTGGTAAAACAACACATAAGTGGTAAAACAACACATAAGTGGTAAAACAACACATAAGTGGTAAGACAACACATATGTGGTAAGACAACACATAAGTGGTAAGACAACACATAAGTGGTAAACAACACAAAAGTGGTAAACAACACATAAGTGGTAAAACAACACATAAGTGGTAAAACAACACATAAGTGGTTAAACAACACATAAGTGGTAAAACAACACATAAGTGGTAAACAACACATAAGTGGTAAAACAACACATAAGTGGTAAGACAACACATAAGTGGTAAAACAACACATAAGTGGTAAGACAACACATAAGTGGTAAGACAACACATGAGTGGTAAAACAACACATAAGTGGTAAAACAACACATAAGTGGTAAAACAACACATAAGTGGTAAAACAACACATAAGTGGTAAACAACACATAAGTGGTAAAACAACACATAATTGGTAAAACAACACATAAGTGGTAAAACAACACATAAGTGGTAAAACAACACATAAGTGGTAAGACAACACATAAGTGGTAAGACAACACATAAGTGGTAAAACAACACATAAGTGGAAAACACACATAATGGTAAACAAACACATAAGTGGTAAACAACACATAAGTGGTAAAACAACACATAAGTGGGTAAAACAACACATAAGTGGTAAAACAACACATAAGTGGTAAAAACAACACATAAGTGGTAAAACAACACATAAGTGGTATGACAACACATAAGTGGTAAAACAACACATAAGTGGTAAAACAACACATAAGTGGTAAAACAACACATAAGTGGTAAAACAACACATAAGTGGTAAAACAACACATAAGTGGTAAGACAACACATAAGTGGTAAAACAACACATAAGTGGTAAGACAACACATAAGTGGTAAAACAACACATAAGTGGTAAGACAACACATAAGTGGTAAACAACACATAAGTGGTAAAACAACACATAAGTGGTAAACAACACATAAGTGGTAAAACAACACATAAGTGGTAAACAACACATAAGTGGTAAAACAACACATAAGTGGTAAGACAACACATAAGTGGTAAACAACACATAAGTGGTAAGACAACACATAAGTGGTAAAACAACACATAAGTGGTAAGACAACACATAAGTGGTAAAGAACACATAAGTGGTAAGACAACACATAAGTGGTAAGACAACACATAAGTGGTAAGACAACACATAAGTGGTAAGACAACACATAAGTGGTAATACAACACATAAGTGGTAAACAACACATAAGTGGTAAACAACACATAAGTGGTAAACAACACATAAGTGGTAAACAACACATAAGTGGTAAACAACACATAAGTGGTAAACAACACATAAGTGGTAAACAACACATAAGTGGTAAGACAACACATAAGTGGTAAGACAACACATAAGTGGTAAGACAACACATAAGTGGTAAACAACACATAAGTGGTAAACAACACATAAGTGGTAAACAACACATAAGTGGTAAACAACACATAAGTGGTAAACAACACATAAGTGGTAAACAACACATAAGTGGTAAGACAACACATAAGTGGTAAGACAACACATAAGTGGTAAGACAACACATAAGTGGTAAACAACACATAAGTGGTAAACAACACATAAGTGGTAAAACAACACATAAGTGGTAAACAACACATAAGTGGTAAACAACACATAAGTGGTAAACAACACATAAGTGGTAAACAACACATAAGTGGTAAGACAACACATAAGTGGTAAACAACACATAAGTGGTAAGACAACACATAAGTGGTAAACAACACATAAGTGGTAAACAACACATAAGTGGTAAACAACACATAAGTGGTAAACAACACATAAGTGGTAAGACAACACATAAGTGGTAAGACAACACATAACTGATATAGTATTAAAAACTAAACATTTTTAAAGGCAGTAAAACATAACATAAAAGGTAAGAACATTATCACGGTAAAGAAAATACAATTACAAGCTAAAACTTTTCATAGCTTTCACAGATAAATTTAAGCGAGAGTGATTATGGTGATATTAAGTGTTCTACCTACCTGGAGTCTACCTTTAGTCTACCTTTAGTCTACCTGGAGTCTACCTGGAGTCTTCCTGGAGTCTACCTTTAGTCTACCTTTAGTCTACCTGGAGTCTACCTGGAGTCTTCCTGGAGTCTACCTGGAGTCTACCTTGAGTCTACCTTCAGTCTACCTTCAGTCTACCTGGAGTCTACCTGGAGTCTACCTGGAGTCTACCTGGAGTCTACCTTGAGTCTACCTTCAGTCTACCTGGAGTCTACCTAGAATCTACCTGGAGTCTACCTGGAGTCTACTTGAAGTCTACCTGGAGTCTACCTTGAGTCTACCTGGAGTCTACCTGGAGTCTACCTGGAGTCTACCTTGAGTCTACCTTGAGTCTACCTGGAGTCTACCTGGAGTCTACCTGGAGTCTACCTTTAGTCTACCTGGAGTCTACCTTGAGTCTACCTTCAGTCTACCTGGAGTCTACCTGGAGTCTACCTGGAGTCTACCTGGAGTCTACCTGGAGTCTACCTGCAGTCTACCTGGAGTCTACATTGAGTCTACCTAGAGTCTACCTAGAGTCTACCTGGAGTCTACCTGGAGTCTACCTGGAGTCTACCTGGAGTCTACCTGGAGTCTACCTGAAGTCTACCTAGAGTCTACCTGGAGTCTACCTGGAGTCTACCTAGAGTCTACCTGGAGTCTACCTGGAGTCTACCTGGAGTCTACCTGGAGTCTACCTGGAGTCTACCTGGAGTCTACCTGGAGTCTACCTAGAGTCTACCTTGAGTCTACCTGGAGTCTACCTGGAGTCTACCTGGAGTCTACCTAGAGTCTACCTGGAGTCTACCTGGAGTCTACCTGGATTCAACCTAGAGTCTACCTGGAGTCTACCTTGAGTCTACCTGGAGTCTACCTGGAGTCTACCTAGAGTCTACCTGGAGTCTACCTGGAGTCTACTTGAAGTCTACCTGGAGTCTACCTTGAGTCTACCTGGAGTCTACCTGGAGTCTACCTGGAGTCTACCTGGAGTCTACCTGGAGGGTATTCCAAGGATGAACGCCTCTGCGGCCGGTCCACGACCAGGCCTCCAGGCGGATCAGGGCTTGATCAACTAGGCTGTTACTGCTGGCCGCACATAGTCCAACGGACGAACCACAGCCCGGCTGATCCGGCATCGACTTTAAGTATCTGTCCATCTCCCTCTTGAAGGTAGCCAGGGGACTATTGGTAATTCCCCTTATGCACGATGGGAGGCTGTTGAACAGTCTTGGGCCCCGGACACTTATGGTGTTTTCTCTTAGTGTATCAGTGGCGCCCCTGCTTTTCATTGGAGGTATTTTGCACCGTCTGGCCACAAATGCCACAAAAAATATGGTGATGAGAGTGGTGGTAAGGGTGGTGATATAATAATAATAATAATAATAATAATGTCATTATTTCTACAAGTACATGTACAAGGTACACAGGTCCAGCTGACATCAGTGGCACACAGCTATATAGAAAGCCCCTTGTTATGCTGAGCATTTACCACAAATTAGGTCAGTTTTGTCCCAGGATGTGACCCACACCAGTCGACTAGCACCCAGGTACCCGTTTTACTGATGGGGAACATTGACCCTTAGCCACCAGGTAGTAATGGTAGTGATACTGGTGGTGATGGTAGTGATAATAGTGGTGGTGACAGTACACTGAGGTTGGTGGTCAACAGAACGCTGAGGTCAGTGGTCACGAGAGATCATTCTGTCCTAAGATGTCTGGGGTATCAGCGTGGGATGTTACTGAGCACAATCACTTGCTCCAGTAGTGTTTTAGAGCTTCAGGTTAAGTGGTGAAGAATGAGGTTTTACTTCTTCAGCAGGAAAACTGGAGGCTGAAAATTTCCCTAGATTGTTTGGGAGTGAGTGTGAGATGTTTGAAGGTGATAAGGAGAAAAAAGTTACCAGCAGCGAGTTGGAGAGTTGCAGCCGCTTTAAGTGACAAGTGATTCACACTTAATGAAGAAGCATTAAGATAAGGAAGGTTAATAGAGATGATATAAAAGTAGGAAATCGATTCTCTGTTCTCCAGGAAGAGTGTACTTAAGTGGTTAGTGAGGATAAATGTACCACTAACTCCTCTGCTAACCAAGGTTGTGGGAGACTCACAGGTAAGACATATGAGTCGTGCGCTTTCTGTAACAGAGACAGGAATGTTAGAGAGTGTGCATCCCAGGAGCTGGTGTTGATGACATGGTCAGAAGGTTGGATAACGCTATGAAACACAGTTTTTGAGAGTAAGACACATGTGCAACATCTGGGTATCTTTATTGTAGACGTTTCGCCATCCAGTGGCTTTATCAATACAAATTCCAGGACATAACTTGAAGACAGTAGAACTATGTACAGAAGATGAGGTAATCAGTCCCTCAACCTAGGAGTAGGTGCGAACAGCACCATCGTCGTGGAGATTCTGAAGCAGAAGAAAGAATCCTAGCGCTTATATAGTAACGTCAGGTGAAGCAGACGAGGGCAAATTCACTGGTAGGCGGGATTCCCCAGTGGAAGTAGGTCCTTCCCAAGAGATGGTAGTTGTAGTAGTTTGTTGTCGTAGTCGTGAAGGTTATGTACATGTCCACAGAATTAAGATTCCATGATGTTGCAGTGTCTGACAAGTTTGGTGACGAATGGTATATAATACCGACAAGATGAGAGTAAGACACATGTGCAACATCTGGGTATCTTTATTGTAGACGTTTCGCCATCCAGTGGCTTTATCAATACAAATTCTAGGACATAACTTGAAGACAGTAGAACTATGTACAGAAGATGAGGTAATCATCGAAAGCAAAAGACTTGGCAGACGATGCACCATCCCCCCAATGAAAAGCAGGGTGTCACTAGCACGTTAAGAGACCATACAATAAGTGTCAGGGGCCCGAGACTGTTCAACTGCCTCCCAGCACACATAAGGGGGATTACCAACAGACCCCTGGCAGTCTTCAAGCTGGCACTGGACAAGCACCTAAAGTCAGTTCCTGATCAGCCGGGCTGTGGCTCGTACGTTGGTTTGCGTGCAGCCAGCAGCAACAGCCTGGTTGATCAGGCGCTGATCCACCAGGAGGCCTGGTCACAGACCGGGCCGCGGGGGCGTTGACCCCCGAAACTCTCTCCAGGTAAACTCAACCTAGGAGTAGGTGCGAACAGCACCATAGTCGTGGCGAAACGTCTACAATAAAGATACCCAGATGTTGCACATGTGTCTTACTCTCATCTTGTCGGTATTATATACCATTCGTACACAACTTGTCAGACACTGCAACATCATGGAATCTTAATTCTGAGGACATGTACATAACCTTCACGACTACAACTACTGCTACAACTAACCCATCTCTTTGGGAAGGACCTACTTCCACTGGGGAATCCCGCCTTCCAGTGAATTTGCCCTCGTCTTCTTCACCTGACGTTACTATATAAGCGCCAGGATTCTTTCTTCTGCTTCAGAATCTCCACGACTATGGTGCTGTTCGCACCTACTCCTAGGTTGAGGGACTGATTACCTCATCTTCTGTACATAGTTCTACTGTCTTCAAGTTATGTCCTGGAATTTGTATTGATAAAGCCACTGGATGGCGAAACGTCTACAATAAAGATACCCAGATGTTGCACATGTGTCTTACTCTCATCTTGTCGGTATTATATACCATTCGTGCACAACACAGTTTTTGTTCCTGGCAAATAAGTGTTATTTTCCAACTCCTTTTATTGCAAAACAATAGAAAATGCTCATTATTCCTTTTAAACTTTGCTTTTGTGGCTTACAGGATGAATTTTTGACAAAAAATAGCTAAATTTCAGAAAAAATTCTGGTTTTGGATGTAAAACAAAAACATAAAATAAATAAAGTTTACATGAATAAAACAAAATTTACACAAATTTTATTATAAACTTTCTGAAATATATTTACAATTTTAAAAATGAGCAGTTTTTCTAGTTTTGCGAACAGCAACAAATCACTTTCCCGTTTAAGCCCCCAAATGTAGTCTCCCATCATGTTTTCATTATAAGATCCCTGATATTTGTGTTCAAAGTTCATTATATCTTGGTGGAAGCGCTCCCCTTGCTCCTCTGAGTATGCTCCCATATTCTCCTTGAAATTGTCAAGATGAGCATGAAAGATATGGACCTTAGGGGACATCCCACAACCCTTCTGACCATAGCTTTTTACGAAGGTCTCAATAAGTTCCACGTAATTGTCAGCCTTGTTGTTGCCCAGAAAGCCCTGTGCTACAGCCACGAAACTCTCCCAGACTTCCTATTCTTTCTCTGTGAGATTCTTTGGAAATTCTGAGAACTCCATGATATTCCTGACTTGTGGTCCAGTGAAGATGCCAGCCTTCACCTTTGTCTCTGATAGCTTGGGAAAGATGTCTTGAAGATACTTGAAGGCTGCAGACTCTTTGTCAAGAACTGTAACAAACTGTTTCATTAGCCCTAGTTCGATGTGTAATGGAGGGAACAGAACCTTTTGAGGATCCACCAATGGCTTATGTTCGATATTATGTATTCCTGCTGAGCACTCAGTCCTTTGAGGCCAATGTTTCCTCTGGTACTGTGCTGCTCTGTCTCTATTATCCCAATAACAGATATAATAGTGAAACTTGGTAAAACCTCCTTGGAGTCCCATAAAAAATGCCACCCTTTTGAAGTCTCCAATAATCTCATATCGATACTTATCATAGTTCAAAGCTTCCAGTAGAAGTTTGACACTGTTGTAGTCCTCCTTAAGATGCACTGAATGAACCAAGGGAAGAGATGGATACTTGTTCCCTTTGTGCAGAAGTACAACTTTTAGGCTTCTGGAGGAGCTGTCAATGAAGAATCTCCACTCAACTGGATTGCATGCAATTATAACTGCATCAAACAGGCCTGATACGTCATTACAGTAGCACAACCTGTCTTCATTAGTGAAGAAGCTTGAGAAATGGTAACGTTTTCTTTGGCTTGTCACTTGCACACTTTCATCCAGCCAGTCCCACTCCTTGAGCTTTGGTATCAAAAGCTCAGTATTTGACTTTGTCAAACCATGATCTTTGATAAGGTCACTGAGGTCTGTTTGGTTTGGGTAGTAAGGATTTCTCCCAACAGCTGCGCTCCTCATTTTCTGATTTGCTGCTTTCTTCTTCTGACGGTTGACTTCTTTCTGGAGGTGTGGATACAGGAAGAAGAGGGAAGGTCTAGATAAGAACTAGCAGGTGCATTTTTCCCAGTTCAGTGTTTGGAAGTTTCCACCAGGCACAAGTAGCAGTTGGTTGAGTGATCAGCGGGTTCACACCATATTCTACGAACAGCAAACTTCATGGCTCTTTTTTCTCCTCTATACCATCCTGTAAAAGAACAAAAGAATTAGTTTCTTATGCATACATATCATTTAAAAAATGTTTCTATTCAATATTTTACCCTTCATATAACTAATGACTTCCTTACCTTCCAATGTTTTCTTACAATGTTCACCAGCAACATGAGGCGCCCATGTCTTGTCTTGGTCTACAACTGGCATGACAAAATATGCTTTGTAAGCGTCACACATTTTTTTTAGATGCTGTTACAGAGAACTTCTTTGCTCTTGTCTAAATTAATTGACCACATCTGTAGCAGAATGTATCTGGAGAATAACTGCAACCTCTTGATGCCATTTCACTTCTGATGTGCCTTCTCAGGTAACCAGAGCTGAACTGAATGTTGGTCTCTGAGCCCCTGTTTTTGCATTTGCCAAGCAAAACCCTAGAACATAATAGTTTTACATTATTCTTTCTTGAAAGTTTTCCGGAAGTGTCCTGACCACAAAAGCAAAGTTCTGGGATCAAAACTGTTTTTTTTAAAGTTTGTTTCGTTATAAATAATTGGAAAATGATGCTCATTTCCCAGGAACACGACAGAAGTGAAATTTTGTTACTTAGTGTAATATTATGCCAGGTAATGGGAACAAACTCATTATCTGTCTTAGTGCTGCTGGAAATGATATTGAGAAGGGCAGAAGAGAGGAGCTGCTGGATAAGTACAAGTCAGCCATAGATGTAATCAGGAGGGGTCCCAATCATATGTAGTATCTTGCCTAGAAGGAGAGTGGGCAATGATTGGATGTCTAGGGGAACTGGCATAAATTGCTGTCCAGACAGATACTGCAAGAAACTTGCAGTCCCATTCACTGACAACTGTGACAAATTCAATGGCAAATGTGATATGTATGCAAGGGATGGGGTTCATCTCTCTGGGGCTGGAGTGGTTGCATTAGCCATCTCGCTTGAGGGAGCCATTGCTAACTTGTCTAGGACTTTAAATTAATATATTATAAAGGTATGGGTGTGTATGGGAAACAATGAAGCTGCTGTACAAGATTTGAAAACAACAGATATTACCAGGATACCTCAGGGATATGTTTGAAAGACAGTATTCAAAATAAAATTGTTAGTGAAGGCAAAGCAATTGATCAACAAACAAAGAGAGACAGTAGAGGAGAGTGACTAGCTCCCTTAAGGTGTGCTATACTAATTGTAAGAGTCTAAGAAGTAAGATAGATGAGCTAAAATTACTTGCATGTGCAGGTAATATAGAAATTAATGCTATAATGAAGACCTAGTTCAACCTGAAAGATAGAGAAATTCCTTAAGTGCCACATACAAGGCTATAAACTATTCCACACTAATAGGGTGGTGGAGTGGCGAAGTATATCAGAGATGACTTATTGTTAGGTTAGACAAAATATAAGATTAAAAGCATTGGACACAGAATGTATTTGACTATAGTTTCTCAGGTCTTGAAAAATAAATTTTAGGTATGATTTATTGGCTCCCAAACCATGATAGGCAGTGCGGTAAGCTGCAGTGGAACGAAATTTATATGGTGTCGAGATATGAAAATGTGTTAATGGGAGATTTTAACTTTAGACAAATTGATTAGACAAATTGATAAATTGATTAAACAGTAAATCTTGAGTCTAGTGACTTTCTTGACTTGCCTATCAGTCTTGCTACTGTGTGTGTATCCTGCAATACATACTAGGCTATTGCTGCTTGTTGCATGCACTGCAAACATCGTGTTATAGTGGGTTATGTTGATAAATTAGACACATGTGCAACTCTTGGGTATCTTTATTAAGGAAACGTTTCGCCACACAGTGGCTTCATCAGTCCATACACAGGAGAAACTTGAAGAACAGGAGGAGAACGAGGTAATCAGTCCCTCAACCTTGAGTCGATGTGGTCAGTAAATCAATCTTGAATATAATACGGCATGTGAGCTGAGAAGGAGCTTATAAACCGTTGGCAGGAGAGGTGCAGCAGTCGTAGGTGGTGTCACATTTGTTCAATGTGGAAGTAGGTCGTGCCCAAGGGTTAGGCAAGCGAAGATGTAGATGAATGGTTCTGTGAACCATTCATCTACAATCCTGTCAGACACTGCAACTTCTTGGGATCTTAATACTTGGGAATTCTTCGCTTGAGGCCTTACTAATGATGTATAAAGCTGAAGTATGACCTCTGGACTTCTGTTGCTTAGTTCCTTCGTAATGTGGGAGACCTAAAACCAGAGCAATCAGCCCAGCAGTCTCGTGAAGCAGGTGGTGCACCGGGTTTGTCTCAGGGCGAGTCAGCTTTGTTGGCACTTGAGTTAGCTAAACTCAGTCTCGAAACCAGAGAGCAACGAGTATTTGAAAGAGAGGAGTTTGGTTGAGAGAAGAAGATGAGGCCATTTAATCAGGCTGTTGGTGTCAACTTTATCGTGCAAAAAAACAGTGCTGTTAGTGCCTCGCTTTGTTGAGTCTGAACCTGAACAGTTTTTCGAGGCATTTGAAAACCACGCTCGAGCACTGACGTGGCCTGGTGAGCGTTGGGCAGCACTGGTGCATACAACATTGTAAGGCAAGAGTTCACAGCTGTCTTAAATAATGAAGAATTTGCTGATTATCGGGTTGTTAAAACCACGGTTCTTGGGGCATATCAGTGTATTCCCGCCAAGTTCAAGAGGGAATTGAAACTGTGCAAGCATCAGCTGTGTCAGTTTCATGTAGACTTTGTAAGGCAGCAGTCAATAACTTTTACGAAGTGCAACAAGGCGAGTGGTGTCACAAACTTCGGTGATCTTGTGCAGTTACTTTTGGTAGATAACCTGCTGGAATCAGTTGGACCAGAGGTTAGTGTTTCTTGACCACTGCATTAGAAGCAGACAGGTTGGCTGACACTTTTGAGGCTAACCACTCCTTGCCCAAGCTGTCTAATCTTTCTTCCCAACAGCCTGGCATGAATAGAGATCATCACGGACGAGTCCCTGACTGGAGGACTGTGAGGGAAAAGTTCAATAGATAGGAGAAGCGAGGGAGTATATAGTAACAATAGTTTCATTGCCAGCTACTTGTTAAGGTAGGGTAAGTCCAGCTCCCGCTATTCCTGCCTTTTCTCCCCCACCCCTAAAGTGATATTTTGATTGCCGGCTGCTTGTTAACGTAGGGTCAGTCTAGCTCCCACTATCCCTTCCCCTCCCTCTTCCCCCCCCCCCCGAAAGGTGACGTGTGGGGCTCTGGTCAAACAGTAAATCACTTGACTCACAGCTCCCAACACTACTGTAAGTACATACCTGCCTTGTATTCTAGTGAATTTATTGGTTGAAAGCTTCACTTTTGACCAATAATAAACTTAGTCTTTTCAGCCTTGCTCTAAGTTGACTGTTGTAATAATCACCACGTCTTTTAGGTATTGTACTTATCATGGAGAGTGATTATTTAAGCAGTGGGTAACCTGTCTATCTTTTCAGCTTGGATGACAGAGAGGGTCACCTGTCAATCAACGAGAAGAACTGATGGAGATGGACTAACGTCCAGAGACTTCCCCATTTTGGATTTAATTACCTGTGCACCTGTATGAAATTGCAGGACGTAACCCCACATCATTGCAGCGGTAAAGAAGCTGCTTTCCTGTCATCGGGATAAAATACTCACGGCGATACTCTGTGAAGAACTAGCCGGTGGTGGTCACCAACACCTGCGACCCCCCCCCCTCAACACATCAGCAACGGCTAAGATTTCAACAACACGAAGTGTCACCAACACCAGACACCCCAATATATATATTAGCGTTGAGTTCAAATGTTATTTTATTCATTTCATTTTTCATTTTTCTTTCAAATAGGTTATACCTGTCATGTTTTATTGTTTTATGTTTGCTTTAATAAATAATAAAGTGTTTATCTTTGTGAATTATTATTTCATTTTCTATTCATTAATTTTCCTGAGGAGGAGCCAGCCTTGGTAATACTGACTGAAGTTGTTACAGGGCTGAGTAAGCCTTCACAAGTGGCGACCTTGCCAGGATCAACTCTACTGAATCAAGATTCAACTCCATCTCAAATCTACCATTGGAACTTCAATGCCGCGTACCACAGATGGTTACCACCAGCCATGAGTAATCATTCTCTATGGTAGGACTACGGTACACGTATTTAAAAGATTTGGTGATTGTTATAGTCTCAATTTATTGTAAGTCAAGTCAGGCAGGATATAATAGTTAATTCTGCCACCTTTCTTGTGAGCTTGAAACACTTTGGAGGATTAGACTCTAGGGACCCGAGATTTTCCAGTGACAATTTGTTTCATTGAGCTCTTTATTATATCAAGGGAACTGTCATAGGGCACTCTTGATTTGTTGGTGAGAAGATTGGATGGTCAAGTGACCCCATTCTATTTACTGTTTGCTCGGAGCTGGCATAGAACCCTTCGTTTTCATTAATACATATTGTTTAATTGAAGCAGGGATCGGGGCCCTCGGTTTATTTACAGTTTGAGCGGAGCAGGAATTAAACCATCCATTTTCTTTAATACCCGTTTCATTTCCCCTGATAGTTTAAGTTATTCTTGCAAGCATGGAGGAATACCAGTTTTGGATGAACGCTGGAATTAAGTTAGGAATAACAGGGAAAAATTTAGAATCTTTCATTAGTGCTAAGACCCGGGAAAAAGACTTGAAAGAGAGAGAATTGAGAGAGAAGAAAGACAGAAAGAGAAAGAGAAGAGAAAAAGGAGAGAGAGAGAATTGAGAGAGAAATCCAAGAAAGAAAGTTAGAAAGAGAGAGAGAAGACAAAAAGAAGCGTGATAGACTTGATCGTGAGGAGAGAGCTAGAGTACATGAGGAACAAGCTAAGATACATGAGGAACAGGTTAAATTAAGGGAACTTGAGGAAAGAGCAAATAACAGAGAATATGAGTTAAGGGAGAGAGAAAAGGATTGCGAGCTCGAACAAACTCGCCTTGAATTAGAGAACAAGAAGTTTACTTTCTCACAACAACAATTAGAGGAAGGAGTAATTGAACATCATGCAGCTAGTGCACATATTCCAACACCTAATTTACCTCCCTTCACAGAGGGGGAAGACATAACTTTTTACATTATCAGGTTTGAAAATACCGCTACCCTCTGTGAATGGCCTGCTGACACCTGGGATACCAGGTTAGGAATGTTATTTTCTGGTACAGCTTTGAATATCTATGCAACTTTGTCGCACGATATCATATGTAATTATAACCTACTGAAGAAGGCAATCCTTAAAGCATATCAAAAAACCCACAAATTCTTACAGGAAAGATTTCAGGTATCCCAAACCCTTACAGCCGGGCCCCAGAACTTTCAGCAGTTACAGGTAACTTTCGTTTGTTCGACTTTTGGATAAAGAGTTCGGGAAAATTGATCACAGTTAGGGAATCTCTTAGAGACTTCATGGTTTGTGACCAGTTCCTGACAGCTCTTCCTCACCAGATACGAACATTCATCAGAGAACGTAACCTGATTATAGCTGAGGAAGTTGCTGAGGGTGCTGACCTGTATGCCAAGGCTCACAATTCCTATAAAGACCTAAAGGGATCGAACCCTAAGGGCAAGGGTTCATCAGACCTTAAGAAATCAAAACCTCTAGTGGAAAGTAAAATGACTTCTTTTATTCCTGTTTGTCATTTGTGTGGTGTTAAGGTACTTAAACGTCCAGATTGTCCTTCTAAGAAGGTCCAAAAAGTTAGAAGATGTTTTAAAGACTGTAATGATCAAGCACCCTTCTGTTCAGGAACAGTTAATGGACTTAATGTATCTACCATTTTACGAGACACTGGATGCACATGTATAGTCATTTCTGATAAGCTGTTCCCTAACCTTAAAGAAACTCATTCCTCTGCTATACTTTCAGACTTCTTGGGCCATACGGACACTTTTCCAACCATCCGTTGTTACATTAGGTCTAAATGGTTCACAGGTTGGTCCGAAGCCGTACTAGCTTCCATCACTTCTTGCTCCGTGCTAATAGGTAATGTAAAAGGTGCCATTCTTCCTTCTGAGATTGACCTTTCATCACCAAAGATGGACATAAGTGTTTTAGATCCTCTTCCTGTAGAATCAGAGAAGCCCCTCGAAAGTTCGGATGAGATAATGTCTCTTGAGATTCATGTGGGATTAAAAACCAGTGATGCTACTCTCGAAAGCGAAGTAGTAGGATCACCGGTTCACTTGTTAGATGAAAGTGAAGATATCACCTCCGATACCATAAATGTCTTGACTAGGGCTCAGACCAAAGCCCAGGCTTCTCCTACTGTCCATCCTTTGATTTTCCCTGACTTTAAGCCTTTAGATGTATCGAAGGACTCCTTTGCCAATTTACAACGTAATTGCCCTTCTCTTCAATTGCCATAATGCCGCCAAACAAAAAACAAGTTATCCAAAGGAAAAACTTTTCATATAAATTTGAATATATTAAAGATATCTTGTACAAGTCAGTATTCAAATTAAATTCAGATGAGATAGACTATTCCCTCTTAGTCGTTCCAAGTCAATGCAGAGAGACTGTTCTTAAAATGGCTCATGACCTGCCAGTGGCCGGACATTTCTCGCATCGTAAAACCTTAAATAAAATTAGGGAAACCTATTTTGGGCCAAAAATGTCCTCAGATGTCACTACCTATTGTAGATCGTGTAAAGTTTGCCTACTGTCATCCTCCCTAGGTATCAGGCGAGTACCTATGGTCAAAATGCCTATCTTTACGGTACCGTTCGAAAGAGTAACTATTGACATCGTTGGTCCTTTATCTCCACTTTCATCTGGGGGACATAGATATATATTAACATTAGTTGATTATGCTTCGAGTTTCCCTGAAGCCGTTCCCTTAAAGACCATAACTACTACAGAGGTGGCTGAAGCCCTTTTGTCCATCTTCTCCAGAGTGGGCATCCCTAGAGAAATTTTGTCTGAACGTGGGACACAATTCACATCTGACTTAATGCAACATCTACACCAACTTCTGGGAGTGAAGCCTCTCTTCACCACACCCTATCATCCCAGCTGTAATGGGAGGATTGAGCGCCAGCATTCGATTCTCAAGTCAATTTTAAGGAAAAATTTGCTCCCTTAAACCTAAGGAGTGGCATCGTTACCTACCCTGTGCTTTGTTTGCCATGAAAAAAGTTCCCAGTGACTCTTTTTGGGGTTTTCACCTTTGAACTTCTCTATGGTAGACAGGCCAGAGGCCCATTGTCCATCCTTCATGACTTATGGACTAATGAGGAGTGATGCAGAGGTTCAGTCTTCTTACCAGTTTCTTTTGACCTTAGATCCAACTTGAGGAGACCCCTGACATGTTTCGAAAAAAACCCAAGCATGTCCCAAAGGACCAGTACAAAACCTATTTTGATTCCAAAAGTCAGAGAAGTTTTAAAGTAGGAGATGAAGTTCTTGTACTTTTGTCGATCAAGTCAAATAAATTATTAGTAGCATGGAAAGGTCCATATAAAGTATTAAAAATTTGTGGGAAAGTTGACTACCTCATAGAAGTCAAGGGGAAACCTAAACTTTATCATATCAACATCTTTAAGAAATATTACCGAAGAAATTCGGTTAACTGCCTTAATAACTTTGACTTAGTTTTTCCACATGAACTTGATACGACAACTGAAGAATGTAAGGTGTGCATAATTGACACCTCTAACTTAGACTATGATGAAGAACTACTTGACTTAGTGACGGACAATCCTACCAAACGAAAATTATACCCAGTTCCAGTTCACCTTAGGGATGCATTTGACCGAGAGGTAGACAAATTATTAAAACTAAAGATCATTGAGCCTTCAGTATCTGCATATTGCTCACCAGTAGTCATGGTTAAGAAGGAGGATAATTCATATAGACTTGCTATTGACTTCAGAGGCCTTAATGCTATAACTCGGTGGGATGCTGAACCTATGCCATTGATAGCGATCTACACAAATTTTATAACGCTTCCTTCTTTTCAGAGATTGATATTGCGCAGGCATATCATCAAGTAATGTTAGATCCTTCTTCTAAGCAGTACACCGCTTTTCCTACCCACAAAGGACTGATGCAATATAGAACTATGCCCTTCGGTTTGGTAACTGCCTGTGCTACCTACGTGAGACTGATGAGAAAGGTCTTGGGTAATATGCCGAATGTTTCAGTTTATTTTGACAACATTTACGTGATGACATCTATGTGGGACGAACATTTCCAAACATTAACATCAGTTTTGCGTATGTTACGCTCACATGGCCTCACTGCCAAGCCGAAGAAATGCTTCCTTGGGTATAACAGGATTAGACATCTTGGACTGATACTTTCTAATAACTCTCCGCAGCCTCTCCCCAGTAAGATCAAAGCTTTATTAGAATTCAAATTCCCCAAAACCAAGAAGCTCATGTGTAGCTTTCTTGGTTCTGTAAATTTTTATGCACGGTTTATCCCGAACCTTACTGATCTTACAGACATCTTATCCGACTTCCTTAAAAAGTCTGTGAAGGAACCTCTTGAACTTTACAACGTAGCTCTGGAAAAGTTTAGTGAGATCAAAGGTATCTTTTCCAAAGACCGTATACTTAAGATTCCAGATATTAATAAAACATTTTGTTTAAGAACTGATGCCTCCAATACTGGCTTAGGTGCGGTGTTATTACAATACCATGATGGTACTCCCTTCCCTGTATGCTTCCTAAGCCGGAAACTCCTTCCCCCAGAAACAAGATACTCCACAATAGAAAAGGAATGTTTAGCCCTTGTGTGGGGTATCTCCAAATTTAAATTTTATTTGCTGGGAAAAGAATTCATTTTAGAAACAGACCACAAACCTTTGATATACCTAGAAACTTTAAAGGGAACCAACAGTCGCCTCTTGAGGTGGACATTGGCACTCCAGGCTTTTAAGTTCCATATTGTGTATATCAATGGTTCATCCAATTATTTCTCTGACTGGTTAAGTCGTGACAGTCAGTAGAAGATTTGTTGCCTTACACGACTTCCACATGTTAGAACTTTTTCCTCGCCTATTCTTCTTATACTCCTTGACTATAAGTCTTGGTATGGGGGAGTGTGAGGGAAAAGTTCAATAGATAGGAGTAGCGAGGGAGTATATTGTTTACCTGGAGTTTACCTGGAGAGAGTTCCAGGGGTCAACGCCCCCGCGGCCCGGTCTGTGACCAGGCCTCCTGGTGGATCAGAGCCTGATCAACCAGGCTGTTACTGCTGGCTGCACGCAAACCAACGTACGAGCCACAGCCCGGCTGATCAGGAACCGACTTTAGGTGCTTGTCCAGTGCCAGCTTGAAGACTGCCAGGGGTCTGTTGGTAATCCCCCTTATGTGTGCTGGGAGGCAGTTGAACAGTCTCGGGCCCCTGACACTTATTGTATGGTCTCTTAACGTGCTAGTGACAATAGTTTCATTGCCAGCTACTTGTTAAGGCAGGGTAAGTCCAGCTCCCGCTATTCCCGCGTTTTCTCCTCCACCCCTAAAGTGATAGTTTGATTGCCAGCTACTTGTTAACATAGGATCAGTCTAGCTCCCACTATCCCTTCCCCTCCCTCTTCCCCCCCCCCCGCGAAAGGTGACGTGTGGGGCTCTGGTCAAACAGTAAATCACTCGACTCACAGCTCCCAACACTACTGTAAGTACATGCCTGCCTTGTATTCTAGTGGATTTATTGGTTGAAAGCTTCACTTTTGACCAATAATAAACTTAGTCTTTTCAACCTTGCTCTAAGTTGACTGGTGTAATAATCACCACGTCTTTTAGGTATTGTACTTACCATGGAGAGTGATTATTTAAGCAGTGGGTAACCTTTCTATCTTTTCAGCTTGGATGACAGAGAGGGTCACCTGTCAATCAACGAGAAGAACTGATGGAGATGGACTAACGTCCAGAGACTTCCCCATTTTGGATTTAATTACCTGTGCACCTGTATGAAATTGCAGGACGTAACCCCACATCATTGCAGCGGTAAAGAAGCTGCTTTCCTGTCATCAGGATAGAATTCTCACGGCGATACTCTGTGAAGAACTAGCCGGTGGTGGTCACCAACACCTGTGACCCCTTCCCCTCAACACATCAGCAACGGCTAAGATTTCAACAACACGAAGTGTCACCAACACCAGACACCCCAATATATATATTAGCGTTGAGTTCAAATGTTATTTTATTCATTTCATTTTTCATTTTTCTTTCAAATAGGATATACCTGTCATGTTTTATTGTTTTATTCTATTCATTAATTTTCCTGAGGAGGAGCCAGCCTGAGTAATACTGACTGAAGTTGTTACAGGGCTGAGTAAGCCTTCACAAGGACGAAGTGGCAGGATGAGAGTGAATAATGACGCCAATCAACTAAGTCGTCTGGTGAGCAACGACATCAAACTCATGGTAAACATGGAGAACATCGACGCCAGTACACAGAGTGGCGACAGCCTTAAAATCAACAGGGAGCCCAGGTAAAGTATGATGTTGTCTATTACTGTTGTCATAAAACAGGCCATGTAAAATCCAACTGCCCAATTAAACTCCAACTGTTATTGAAAATCAGCATCCTCCCTTTCGAGATTGACAGAGAGAATTTACAATGGTAAGGCACCACTTTTCATAGATCAGTTTCCCCCTTTCGGGGAAAATGAAACAAAAATTTAAATATCCCTTTTAGGGTACTGGGGATTTTGTTACCTTATAAGAAGGGGTACTCCCACTTTCTAAAAAAGCGTCATTGCATCCTCCTTTCTTCTAAAAGCATTTAGAGGAGCTGTATTGTCAATGTCTTTACAAAGAGACATGGTGACAAATATTATACAGGATATTTGACTGTAGGTTTCTGAGGTTCCCCATGAAAGATGCTTGTTTATTGCGGGGGTTTAAAAACTTTCTTAATTTCCCAAAAAAATTTCGAACTTTAGTGTTAATTCTTCTCCGTTTTGGGGCCATAACTCAGGCAAAACCCCAAAACGGATGCCGTAGAGAATGCTGATCCATCCTTGAAGACCAGCGGGAAAATGGTAACCCCCAAAAATTTTACTGAAAAACCCCCAGACCAAAGGATTGCAGGTTTTCCCAGATATTTTTCCATCCCTGAGGGATTCCTTCAGGGACGAACGTGAAGAGACCCCTTCCTTAACTTAGTTTTTCAGCGCCTGGGTGAATCCCTCGATAACCAGTCAAATATAAAAATAAACACGGCCTACTGCTCGACGGGAGACGGTAGGAGGTAGGGGGTAGCCCAAAATTGTAGATGGTAGTTCCTAAGAAATTTGGTCACTTTTTTTAAACACAGTTATTTTAGGGGGTCATTTGGGATTATAAAATTTTTTTATGAATCTGAAAATGTTTCACTGGTAAAAAAATAAGGCAAGATGTGAAAAAATCACATCCCCCTTTTTGAAAGGGATGTCAACAAGTAGGAAAAAAAGGGACACCCCATTAATCGCGTCTCGAAGGTTTTGTAGATATTTCAAGTTGATCCAGACCCTTTTTTTAATCAAATATCTGCATTCCTGCAATCAAGTAATCTTAGTCATCTATCTTTTTTCTAAGCTCCTACTATTAGTATAGTAAACCTTAAGAAGCTGTACTTTGCCCTCTACAGTTTTTTTTTTTGTTGATCAATTGCTTTGCCTTTACTGGAAACGTGTGTGAGTTCTCTCTTTTATGTACGGGTTATTTGTGTTTTTGAAACACTTGTTTCCCCCACAAACCATATCTTTAAAGTCCTAGCAAGTCAGCAATGGCCCCCCCAACGATTTAGCTAATGAAACCCATTCATTTCAAAAAAGATGTCTCTGTCCCTTGCATACTTTCACCTTTGCCATAGAATTTGCCCCAGTTTTCAGTAAATGGGATTGCAAATTCCTTGCAGTACCTGGGGCCCAGCAATTTACAACAAAGCCCTAGACAAAATTTTCATTCCCACTTCCTTCAGGCAAGTTGCAATTTTATGGGACCACTCCTTAAGCCTAATTCAAATATGGCTGACTTATCTCATCCAGCAGTCCTGTCTCCTACCGATTTAATCTTTTCCACAACATTAAATAAGGGGCTTGTTGCCTTCCCCTTTTGATATTATCCAAAACTTGTTAATTATGTTATCAAAATCAACCCCTGGGAAAACACACACTTTGTCTCACCTCTTTTTTACAGAAAGACAGTCTGTGTACTAACATGTAAATCAAACCAAGAGCTTTATTTTTGTTAACTATGATTAGTTTTCCCTTTCCCCTCATTAACCACTGAGGTACTTTCGCCCTGGAGAATGAGAAAAAATTTTCTCCCTTTTACCTCAGTTCACTGTGGCAATTTTTTCCTCTTTACCAGATAACCATCCACACCACTTCCAAACCCATCTACGGTTTTTTCGCCTTTTTATTTTCCTCCGAAGAAGTAGAACTCCTTTTTCAACATTTTAATCTGAGAGTCTAAAACACTACGGAGAAATTTTTTTGGTCACTAACACCCCACGCTAATCCCCCATCCTTAGGACAGAATGACCTCTCGGACCCCTGATCTCAGGTACGTGAACTTTAAAAGTGAAGGCAGCAGTTAGTGGATGTTGGGTTAATGCTAGAATAAAGTTGAAATCAAAGCTGGGGTAATAGGTTGATTTATTTTTAGTTTTGTTACCCAAAAGGGGTAGTTTATTGTGCACCCCCATCCATCCTGTGGGGCGGTTGCACAAGGCATATGGATACACAAAAAGGCCCCGGGAAAAGGCCCCAAAAGAGTTAAGGTGTACTAAGGATTTATACTAATATCTATAGTTTACTTATCTGTTTCAAGCAAATTTAGGAAATTTGCTTAGTATTCAAGTATCTTTTTTTATTTAAAAAGATATCTTGAAGTCACATAGATTATTATATGTCTTTTCTCTGTTTCCTCAATAAGTGGACAATTAAGACATATTTTCAAGAGAGTGGACCCTATGCCCGATCACATAATTTGCCTTTGTTTTCATCTGTGTGCTCCCAAACGCCAAAGACTTTTAACCAAGCCCAAGCCCGGCCCACTACAACATCGTCAGTATTGTAACCAAGCCCCAGCCTGGGAACTACAACATCAGCAGTAATTGTAACCCCCAAGCCTAACCTGGCCACTACAACATCAGTCGTACTTTTTAACAACCTAACCTGGCCACTACAACACTCATACTTGTAACCAAGCCTAAAATTTGGGCCCCTAAACATCAGGGGCATATTTAACCAAGCCTAAGCCTGGCCACTACAAAACCCGTCAGTACTTTTAACCAGCCTAAGCCCGGCCAATACAACATCATCAGTATTGTAACCAAGCCTAAGCGGCCACAAAACATCATCAGTACTTTTTAACCAAGCCTAACCTGGGCCCCTAAACATCAGTCATACTTTTTAACAAAGCTAACCTGGCCCCCTACAACATCAGTCAGGTTCACATTGAAGTTGCCCATAAACATACTTACACGTTTATGTTATCAAGTGGGTTATAATCACCGACTTCTAACTACATTCCCATAACAATCATTTTTAAATTTTTTACTTCTCTCCAAAATTATTTCCCAATGTAGACACAGATATACCAAAGTTAATTCACATTCTCCTTCTGGGTAAAATCTTTTGGGTAACATATAAATTTATCTGAAAGGGGTAAAACCCCTGGTGAGGATCCAAGCAATTTACATTAGGTTAGTGTCTGTTAAAAAATTTAAAGAAAGGGCGCATCAAAAATGGAAAATTTTATTGAGGAGATCAGAGCAGGAGTTGTTGGGGCAGTGTAGACGTCAGAAGGAATCATCCATGCCTTTAAAAAAGAAATGGGGATTCACGTGCACTTGACAATCCTAAGTGGTTCTGCGAATGAACCTGGTCCTGTCATAAAATTGAATTTCAGTTTTCTCCAAACCTGCCCGGGGGGGGGGAAAAAGATTGTCTTAACCAAAAAAGTAATTTCATGAAAAAAAAATTTCTTGTGTTCCAAAAAGGACCAACGTTGGTGGTTTGCAGTTTCGGAGTTTAAAAAAGCAATGGAAAAAAAACCCCAGAGAGGGGAAAGGGCCCCCCAGAATATCAGGTCATGAATAGGTGACCAAGCAATGAATCTGCTGTTTATTGGGCCCCGACTATCGTGGAAAAATACTTGAGGGCCTTGTTCCCAAAAAAAGCAGCGCCCTAACAAACGTCTGGGTTGAGAAATAAGTGAGGAAAAGTAAAATAACCATGTTTAAAAAGGGGGGGTCGTCAAAAAAAAATTTAGAAAAAAATTTAAAAAACAGAGGAATTCTAACCAGATGGTATCCAAAAAAAATGAAAAAACAATGAAAAAGTCGTCAAAGGAAACTCAAGGGAATTTCTTCCGTCAAGTTTAAAGGGGTCAACCAGGTCCCCAGGAACCAAAGGGAGAGCAAGCAAGGGGGCCGACTAGCATGGATCGGAAATGGCTGCCCGGGGTAGGGGAAAAATCTAGAAAACCCAAACAAAAGAGTTTTAAAAAAGAAGGGGGTTTAAAGCGTCTCCTTGCGGTGAGATCGTAAATCTGGGCGGGGGCGAGTGAGCGGAAGGGGGCAGGAAAAATGCTGGGTGTGTGAGGAATTTTTTTAATTTAAACATTTTGGGGGTGGGAAAGAGGAATTGAAAAATCTTGTTTGAACATCATAGGCCCAAATCCTTTTTTTTGGGACATCATTGATTCTTTTGGGCATGACTGTGGGGGGTCGAGTCCCCTTTTCCCCCCCCTGGGATTGTCTGGTGAGTTTTGATGACCGCGGGCCAACCGCCCACCGTTTTGCCTTTCTCCCCCCAATTTAATTTTTAAAAACCCCTTCCCTTTCCCAAAATTTTTTTTTGGAAAAATTAAATTTTTCAACTTTTTCTTTTCCCCGCTTTTCCCACCCAAATTTTTTAAATCCCCTTTACTCTTTGTTTACTTATCCCCAATCTTTTTTTTCGCTTAATTTATCTTTGTTACCCTGTTAAACCCTCCTGGTCGACTGCCACCCCCAAAAATTCCCTATTTCCCCGGGGGGAAACTTACCTTGCCTCCCTTTTTTACATTTAGGAAAATACTTCTAATATTTTTTACCTAATATTTTAAAATTTTTTTCAGCCCAATTTCCCCGGCCCCCCAGATCTCTCAGTCTATGGGAATTTAAAAATTAAATTTAGTTTTTGATGAATGAAAATTAAAATTTTGCCTTTTAAATTTGCGAGCATTTTAGATGAAAATATTTTTGAGTAGTAAATTCCCTTTTTTTCCTAACGCTGTCGTTATTGCCATCCTGGTTGCCTCTTGGGGCGTCTTTGTTTTAAAAAAAGAGTGAAAGGGGAAATTTTTCTGCTAAAAAGGCCGAAGCCACTAAGCCCCGGTTGGCCCCCAATATGGTGTTGGAGTGCGGTGAGGGTTTTCTCAAGATCTGAATGGGCCAGGAAAATGTTCACAGTGGGCAAAGCCTTGCCAAAAAATAATGTTTTTATTATTTATTTTTTTATTTTATAAATATATATATTTATATATATTTTTATATATATATTTATTAATATATTTTATTTTTTTGTGTTTAACCCCGAACGGTGGTTTTTTAATCAATTAAAAAACGCTGCGATTAGGGAGGACTAGAAACCACGTCGTTTTAGCCTTCCTAATGGTGAACGAGAATCACTTTGACGCTCAAAACCCACAGGACTACCCAATCCTGCAAAGATCACGCACCCAGCGAGCTAGGTGTTGTACTGTGATCCGAGGACATACGCGGGTTTGTGGGTGCCTCAGAGCTAATTTCATTTCTACTTCCTTTTTGGAGTACTAGCCTCCACAAACAGTTATACATAGTATTGTAAACCATGAACAAGTTGTATTTAATCAATAACAACACTACGACTAGCCGGGGGATTGAACCCGTGTTGTTTTAGCCCACTTCATGGTGAGCGAAAGCTCATGATGCTCTAACCCACTGGACCATACAGTCCTACAAGAATCATGTACAGAGCAGAGCTAGGTGTTGTAGTCGCAGTGTTGTTATTGTTACAAAAAACGCGATTCTAAAAGCTTAGAGATCTCCAGTGAATACTAGAAAGGACTGCCCTTCTAGCATCCAGCCTGTTACTGGGTTTTCGTAACAAGTAGTCAGTATCCTTGTCCAATTATCCATTAGAATTCAGTATTATTCAAAAGTGCTTCAGGATTACAACTGGTAGGCTACTAACTAGAGAAATTAAAATTTAATAAATTTATTAAGTCTAGAGGTATATTATCAAATTAAATTAAATTAAATTAAACACAGTAATCAGAATAATGTCACATCTCTCGAGTTCAATATTATTGTGCTGAAAGCACATATCACATTTATAATTCTTAAGTACCGTCTGGTACATTAACATTAATAAGATATTACAAATATGTACAAGTTTATGTATACGTGTAAGTGCTCTAAGTAGTTCGCTATGTCTCAAGACTCGACTAGACTTAAACAAGTGACTGACAAAGTCCTCAAACTAACTTCTTGACCGACTGGCAACCAGAACAGTCTGCTTGAACAATGAAAAGAATGCTAAGCCCAATAGCCGTATAACAAGCGACTGCAACACAATCAGGAACAAGGAGATAATATAACGACACTAAGCAGGGACCATCAGCAGATCCTCCACAAAAGTTACAAAACTCCCATACTACTGAATCTAAGTTCAACATAGGAAAAACCCTGACTGTGATCATACACAGAAACCAGTACAAATTAGGTCATAAACTATAGCTAAGGACCTGAGATACTCAGAGTGTCTATGAGACACACAACCTCAGTACAACGTCGAAAATCACTAAGTCTATACAATGTTCTGTGAACAGAGTTCTACAGAACTAACAAGAATAATGAGACAGACAATCTGTCCAACCACCAAGAGAGTCTCGAGTAGACTGAACACTTCAGACGAGGTGAGGACACCCCCCCCCCTCGATCACGTGAGAGCTCCGTGGACAACTCCAGTCTCTCAGAAGCCGGCAGTCTAACGAGCCACAAGCGATAATTACAGTAGTTAGACAATCAAGACTTGAACTGAGCACATAATATGTTACATCCTAACAACATAAGTCAAATAACAATATAAAGCAATACATTTACGATTTAGCTATTATCGCAAATATAAGCAATATAAAATTAAATGAAAAGGTAATATACATTATATATATATACATAATAATCATTGTAACCCATTCAGGGGTTGCAACACCTCCCCCCAACACGACAGACGGTCGCACTAGGAGTTGCATTAATGTCTTTCACATTATTACTGATTACTCATATCAATACAATTTAATATAAATATTAATCCGAGTCTCTCTTGTGCCAAGCACTTCTACAATTTCACAGCATCCGTCACTACGATATGCCCCTAGTACTAGGGCAGTACACAGTATCGTATCTCTGCATACTCGTGGTTATGTACATCAGTGTAGAGACAGGATAGCGCAGATGAGTAGGGCACGTTGAGGCTCGAACATAGTAGAGGAGACTGCATTCCACTCTTAAGTAGTGGTTGTGGAATGCTATGTAGTATGGACATCTGAGTATGAAACAGCTTAAGGTGTGTAATGAAGGGGGGGTCTGCGGCAGGACAGTGTTGCGTCACACGCAGTACATCACCCACACCACACTACCCACTCAACACTCAGCTTGTCTCCTCCTCATACACAACAATACTGTGAATATATAAATATAATAATTAGACATGAGTATACATAGTTAATATGGGCTGGAGGGATTAAGTTATTTTACTGAATTTGACATGGCAAGTAACAAAAGGTATTTGGGCATAAAATTACGTTAATTTAATGTAACTGATAATTATTAAGGACGAGACAGAGCGTCAGCAATTACATTACAATGACCACTTATGTGTTTTATACTAATAGAATAAGGTTGGATTCTGAGGGCCCACCTCATGATCCTAGCATTCTTACTTTTCATAGTGTTTATGTAGGTGAGTCGATTGTGGTCTGAAAAAACGTTAATTTTAAATGGGGAAGTGCCCAAATACACGTCAAAATGTTCCAAGGACACCACAAGAGCTAGAGCCTCTTTCTCAATAGTGGCATAATTTTTCTGGTGTCGTTTAAGCTTAAATGAATAGTAACATATAGGATGGAGAATGTCAGTGGATGTTGACTGTTGGAGCAGCACAACACCCACTGCATAACCACTCGCATCTATATGTAAAAAGATGGAAAGATTGAAATTAGGACTCAACACTGGAGCAGAGGAAAGCAGATGCTTCAACCTTTTGAACAAATCTGAACAATCACTAGTCCAGATGAACTGAACTTTGCTACTAGAGCTCATAGTGAGAGGTGTAGGTGGAGGTGTGTGTGCTGGCTTGCCTGTCACTTGACACACGTGGCAACGTCGCACATGATCAGCTACTGTTTCCTTCATCTTTGGCCAAGTAAAATGTTTTGCCAGTTTACCGAGTGTCTTCTTGACACCCAAATGTCCTCCTATGGGACTATTGTGAGCAAAATCACTGGCTTGTTCACGAAATGTAACTGGTAACACAACGAGATGCTTGACTGTGGTGGAAACACTATCAGCTGACAACTTACATGTATTTTTCTCCATCAGTACACCGTTACTATAATAGTAACAATTATCGAGATCCTTTGCTTCACTCTCAGTAACTGCTATATCTCTCAGTCTTTCAGTGACTGATCACAAATTGATCCTTGATTAAATCATCATGAGTTAGAAATTTAACGTCAGTTGTGTCCTGACTAGGTTGATGACCGGGGGGAGTCAGTGTTAATGATCCTGGGTGCAGAGCATCACTAAACAACATATTCAACCCCAAATCATTGTAATCCACTAACTCAACAGGAGACAAGGATGGTTGTTGAATCTTTGACATAGCTCTAGTAATTGCGCTGACAGGAAATAAAATAGGTTTCTCTCTACAAGCTTCAATGGCATAATTATCATCAGTGTTGTTATCAATCACAAGTGGTTCCTTACATATACCAGCATGAAGGATATCGTTCCCTATCAACAAGTCCACTGACCTGATGGGAAATACACCACTGGAAATACCCACTGAAATATAACCAGTATAATAGCTTGTCTCAATATAAACTTTGTGAAGAGGTACTTTTATAACAGCCCCACCATAGGCTTCTAACAATACATCTATCTTGGTATAGGTATCGTCAGTTATGGGCAGTAAATCTTCTCTTAATAACGTGAGATAACTGCCAGTGTCTCTGAAAGTAATTATCTCAGTTAGATGTGATTCGTCAAATCCTATTCTACCTCTTGAAAAGTAAGGACTCATCGCTGAATGAATCTTTTCGTCAGATACACTTTCTGACGCTAGTCATCTATCCTGAGTAACATTATCTAAAACAGTAGGATAAGAGGAATTGTTAGGATTTTGGTGCCTTTGTTGCTCGGAAGAGGATACGACTTGAGTGGGGGCGCCAGCCGCACGACTGTTTCTCGTATCTCTTTCTAACTTATAGCAATACTCTCTAGTATGTCCTTTTCTGTTACAATAGGTACATTTAACTTTCTTCTTCTCGATATCAGATTTCTGTCTAGCCACAGAGACAGATTCAGGATTGTGAGTTTTCCTGGTAAAGGTACGAGAAGTTACAGTAGCAGGTACATCAGGCCGGCAATGAGCAGCTGATTTAGGTTGCCAACTTCTAGGACAATTTTTAGTTACCTTGTTTCTCTGTGTTTTAGTATGTACAAGTTTGTGAGAAATCTCGTAATTGTCTGCTAATGCTGCAGTTTCCAGAATATCCGAGGTAGTATGATCGATCAGATATTCTTGTATGTCAGCAGACATACAGTTGTTAAACTCTTCATGTAGTAACAACTGAACAAGGCTGTCGTAGTTGTTACACTTGGCAGACCTACACCACCTCTCAAATGCAACTTTTTTCTCACGAGCAAACTCTACACAAGTTTGATCTTGTCGTCGTTGTAACGTACGAAATGCTCTTTGAGCATTTGATAACTTACAGGTAACAAGTTCTACGTCTCTAGAATTGTTTGCTTGACAGCGTCATAACTAATGTACTTGGCAAATGGCAAAGCTGCAGTACAGGTTTGAGCTCTTCCCGTCAAAGCAGTATGCAACAATGTTGCCCAGTGCTTACGTGGCCAGTTCATAGCACGTGCCTGGTTCTCAAACACATCAAAATATGTGTCTAAGTCACTTTCAAAAAACTTAGGAACCATAGATGCAGCTTTCTGCACATTAAATGTGTCCTGTGATCTATCAGTCTGTTGTCTTTCCAGACGAACATTTTCTCTTTGGTAATCTTCTTCGTTCAATCTCCTCTGTGCCTCTATTTGTGCAGTCTGCAACATAATGAGGCGTTCAAACCTCTCAAACTGTTCCTGAGAGATAGGACCAGTAGGTAATGGAGGAGTAGGAAAATTAACATGTCTTTCTGGACTGTCCTTAGGTCGGACACCTCGTCCAGCCGTCTCTAGAGTATCTAGATCTGGTCTAGGATAAGTAGATATAGGTGTAGCATACACAGTACTAGCGTGAGGCTTAGTCATACCAGCTATACTCTGTACTAATGTGTCAGTGAGGGAAGGCGTGAGCGAGAACTGAGCTACACTAGGCTCGGACACTAGGCTCACTTCTGCCTTAGTTGCTCTTTCTTCTACGTCATCAAGTAGAGTCATACTTCCTAATTGTGACACTAGGCTTTCTGAATCTGAATCATAATCAGACATCTCTGTATGAGCAGGAAACAAAATATCTTTAATTAATGCTCTGACAGTTTCTGAGGTGTAATTCCTGTTATACGTCACACCGAGATATTTGGCTACTCGCCAACACGTCTGAAGTTTTAATGTACTTAACTCAGACAAAGTCAGAGTATCAATTAACTGTTTCACTTTGGCATACATCACGAAAATAATTGTACTACGAGAGAGTGATTATGGGAAACTATAATCCAAATAGGAATTTTAGTGTTGGTTGTCTTAGAGCTAGAACTCATAAACAGTATTTCCATCTCCTTGGATCAAGAGACTCAGTCAGGTACATACATCCACCTGGTATGTTGTACAAGACTAAACTCAAAGTCTTCAGATTAGGAAAGTACTCAAAGTGTTTGATCATAGATTCACTAGTATGTCAAACTGGACAATTTCTCCAACACCTTGGATCAAGAGCCTCCCGGAAAGGCCCCCATTTGTTACAAAAAAACGCGATTCTAAAAGCTTAGAGATCTCCAGTGAATACTAGAAAGGACTGCCCTTCTAGCATCCAGCCTGTTACTGGGTTTTCGTAACAAGTAGTCAGTATCCTTGTCCAATTATCCATTAGAATTCAGTATTATTCAATAGTGCTTCAGGATTACAACTGGTAGGCTACTAACTAGAGAAATTAAAATTTAATAAATTTATTAAGTCTAGAGGTATATTATCAAATTAAATTAAATTAAATTAATCACAGTAATCAGAATAATGTCACATCTCTCGAGTTCAATATTATTGTGCTGAAAGCACATATCACATTTATAATTCTTAAGTACCGTCTGGTACATTAACATTAATAAGATATTACAAATATGTACAAGTTTGTGTATGCGTGTAAGTGCTCTAAGTAGTTCGCTATGTCTCAAGACTCGACTAGACTTAATTAAACAAGTGACTGACAAAGTCCTCAAACTAACTTCTTGACCGACTGGCAACCAGAACAGTCTGCTTGAACAATGAAAAGAATGCTAAGCCCAATAGCCATATAACAAGCGACTGTGACACAATCAGGATCAAGGAGATAATATAACTACACTAAGCAGGGACCATCAGCAGATCCTCCTCAAAAGTTACAAAACTCCCATACTACTGAATCTAAGTTCAGCATAGGAAAAACCCTGACTGTGATCATACACAGAAACCAGTACAAATTAGGTCATAAGCTATAGCTAAGGACCTGAGATACTCAGAGTGTCTATGAGACACACAACCTCAGTACAACGTCGAAAATCACTAAGTCTATACAATGTTCTGTGAACAGAGTTCTACAGAACTAACAAGAATAATGAGACAGACAATCTGTCCAACCACCAAGAGAGTCTCGAGCAGACTGAATACTTCAGACGAGGTGAGGACACCTTCCCCCTCGATCACGTGATAGCTCCGTGGACAACTCCAGTCTCTCAGAAGCCGGCAGTCTAACGAGCCACAAGCGATAATTACAGTAGTTAGAAAATCAAGACTTGAACTGAGCACATAATATGTTACATCCTAACAACATAAGTAAAATAACAATATAAAGCAATACATTTACGATTTAGCTATTATCGCAAATATAAGCAATATAAAATTAAATGAAAAGGTAATATACATTATATATATATACATAATAATCATTGTAACCCATTCAAGGGTTGCAACGGTTATTGATTAAATACCACTCGTTCGTGGTTACAGTACTATATATACTGCCTGTGGAAGCTAGTACACTAAACGGAGAGTAGAATAAAATGAGCTATGAGGTTCACACACCATCGTATGTCCTCGATCACGGTACAGCACCTAGCTCAGCTGGGTGCGTGATTCTTGAAGGACTGTATGGTTCAGTGGGCTAGAGCATCGTTACTTTTGGTTCACCATGAGGCAGGCTGAAACAACACCGGTTCAATCCCCCAGCTAATCGCAGTGTTCTTATATATATAATATATATATATATATTATATATATTATATATATATATATATATATTATATATATAATATATATATATATATAAATACATATATATTTATATATTATATATATATTATTATATATATTTATTATATATATATATATATATTTATATATATATATATATAATATATATATATATATTTATATATATATATATATATATATATATATATATATATATATATATATATATATTATATATATATATATATATATATATATATATATATATAATATAATAATAATAATAATAAAATTTGTGTGTGCATATATGTGTATATATCAACAACAACACTGCGACTAGTCAAGAAGTCGAACCCATGCTGCTTTGCTCAATACCACTTGTTCGTGGGTACAATAATATGAAATACTGCTCGATGTACTAGTAGAATGAAATTAACCTAGAGTCATCCATACCACCATATGTCCTTGGGTAGCGAGTACAACATCCAGTTCCGCTGGATGTGCCACTCTTAAGGATTGTGTGATCTCGTGGATTAAGGCGTCATGAGTTTTCGCCCATATTACAACCCAGGATTCCAAATGGCCTGTTACCCCGGGTGTAATGGGAGCAAATAAACATAGAAGAAAAAGTTTAGACTTATATTATCCTTCACCAATTTAGAACAGCAATATGTACACTATGTACAGTGATAAGTATAGTGGACTCCACGGTAAGCAAAGCAGAAATAGAAGCCACAAGATAGCAGACCGTGCTTCAACCAGCTCTAGAATGGGAATGACAAGGGCAGACAGGAGAGCGGTACCCACATAACCTCTGCGATTGCCAAAACCATCTTCTTATTGGCTAGAACCTGGTCACTAGTTGAACGACGGGGCCCCATCATCAACTCTTAGCAACCTGGTTCGCTGGTTGGGAGATAGCCTGTAAATGGGTGTGTACATGCGCCGAATAAAGGTTACGTACTCTTTGCATGCCACACCGCCACCCCGAGAAGACTCAGGATTAGGCTGCCACCACCCAGTGGTAACCGTGCCGCCATGGCACAAAATAATGGACCCCCTTTTCCTCTCCACCATCCAACTCTTAGATAGAGCCCCAGCTTTTCTCGTGACCAAAAGCCAAACCCTAAACTTAGAGTGAGACAGCAGTCAGACAGGCTAGCATAGGTCCAAGATACAGGCGGACGTTAGCCCGCATCCCCTCACTAAAAAAAAACCCCACACCAGGGGATACAAAAAAAGAGCGTGAAAAGGGTTACCATAAATAACACCCTAACCTAAATAAAATATTATACTCTAGATAAAGAGTCTGCCAACATATTTTCTTTCCCGGCAATATATTTAATTGAAATATTATATGGTTGCAGGCCTTAGCGTCCAGGCATAAGCCTTGTGTTGTTGTTCTTCATGGCTTGGAGATATACTAGAGGATTGTGATCACTGTAGAATGTGACCCTGCGATGTCTGGCCCACATAAACATCGAAATGCTCCAAAGCCGTTTCAGCGCGAGGGCTTCTTTTTCAATGGTAGAGTAAGCTCTCTGATGTGGCTGGAAACTTGGCTGAAAAGTATGCTCGGGCTGCAACTCCTTGTTCCCGATTTGTAATAGTACTGCCCCAACCCAGACTCACAAGCATCAACCTGTAATGAAAAAATTTTGGAGAAGTCTGGAGACAAGAGAATGGGTGCAGTACACAATAATCTTTTTGCTTTATTTAAAAGCAGTGTTACAGTCTGAGGCCCAAATTTAAAGGGAACTTTGTAACTGGTAAGAGAGGTAAGAGGGGCTACAATATCTGAGAATTTCTTACAGAATCTTCTGTAAAATCCTATCATGCCTAGGAAACGTTGAAGAGATTTCCTATCATGAGAACTGGATATCTTTAATAGAAAGAACTTTAGCAATTTTAGGTGCAACTTTACCACTACCTACTTCATGGCCTAGAAAAGTGACAGTGGCCTGGCCAAAGGAAGATTTAGATAAATTAACTGTTAAATGGGAACTCTTAAAGGTCTCAAACAGAGCCTTAAGTCTAAGTAGGTGTTGATCCCAAGTATCAGACACCACAACAATATCATCTAGGTACGCTGCCGTGCCTTCAAGTCCTTTAATAGCCTTATGGATAAGTTTCTGGAATGAAGAGGGGGAATTTTTCATTCCAAAGGGGGTAACTGTGTATTGATAATGACCTCCTGGAATTACGAAGGCAGAGATTTCCTGCTTCCTGCTGAAGCAGCCTTTGCTTTTCAGGATTAGCTCTGTAGGGGGAGAGTTTAATTGGTTTAGAGTTTCCCACATCTACATCATGGTAACCTAACGTACATTTTTTCGGCACATCCGAAAAAATATTAGGATATGACTGTAGAAGCTCAGTTAAATTTGTTGCTTGCATTTCAGATAATCCCTCCATTAAAGGGCTAGGATCCTTGAGGAGGACAGAATTTGAAAGTTTAATATTAATTTCAGAGATAGAGTGCAAAGAGTCAGAGTTGTCCTCAGAGGTAGAGGACAGAGTCATTACTGGGACTTTATCTGGTGTAGAAAGGCCTTTATTTGTTTAATGTGGTAAGTTTTAGTTTTGAGATCTTATCAAGGGGAGCTACCACTTTATTTACATCAAAATAATCTACTTACAATCTGCATAGGTCCTGTAAATCTAGCTTTCAAGGTGTGGCCAGGTATAGTTCCCTGCACCAACACCTTGTCTCCTGGATGGAAGGAGCGAAATTGTGCACTTCTGTCTCCCTCTGTTTCTTTTTTTGCTTTGAGCTGTCTTTAGGTTTACCCTTTGGGCTAACTGACATGCCACCTGCAACCTTGAAGACGGATTGTAGAGTGTTGAGCTAACGTCTTCTCCCATCCATCCTTCTTTGAGCACCCGAAGAGGACCTCGTACATTGTGCCCATAGATCAGCTCAAAGAAGACTATATCCTGAAAGACTCTTGCACCGTTTCTCCTACTGAGAACAGCAACAAAGGTAGTGATTCATCCAGTCTGTGGGAAAGTGCATGCAAAAAGTTCTCATCATTGTTTTTAATGTCTGGTGGAATCTTTCCAAGGCGCTTGGATGAGGATGATAGGCAGTGGATAAGTTGGGGATTATCCCTAACCTAGTTAATACTTCCTTAAATGCTTTGGCAGTGAAGTTAGTACCTTGATCACTTCGAATAGTTTTGGGAAAATGCCAAAACAAAAAATGAATTTTTTAAAGCTTTGAGAATAGCTTTAGTATTAATACTACGATGGGAATTGCTTCAGGATATCGGGTTTTACTTTATCCATAATCGAAAAATAAATATTGATTTCCAGACTTTGACCTAGGTAGTGGACCTACACAATCTATAATTAAATCTGCAAAGGTTCTCCATCAGCGGTATAGGTTGGAGAGGTGCAGGTTTAATGGAATGTCCAGGTTTTCCCATTGCTGACATTCTCGGCAACAAACCCAATATGATTCTTCACATTTCTTTAATTTTTGCAAATAAAATTCTTTTGTGATTCTATACAAAGGGTTTTTGTAATTCCTACGTGACTTCCAAAAAGACGTATTATAAGCTATATTTATTTTTTAAAGGGCTATACTTTGTTGGAACCACTAACCTGTCATACAATTGCCGGCCCTCTATCTCCTTACCAGTCTCAGTGCAGATCAAATAATCGTTTTTAACTTCATACTTGACCGGATGACCCAAAGAGGATTTACCTATGGCTGCCTCAAAAGCGAATTTTAAAGAAGGGTCCTTTTGTTGTTCCTCCCGGAAGGACGTCCTCGGGCATGGAAACAGAGGACATCTGCAATCCTGCAACCTGGGAATAGGAAGGCTTGATCGGGGGCTGTTCACTTGATCTACGAGGCTCTGGCCAGTTTTCCTCGTAAAACAATGTGGCTATTCCGAGATCGGAGTCGTCCAAGGATAGGTCAACATTCTCTCCAGACAACCCTTGGGATGTTGCCCGAGTTATGGCCCAAAACCGGAGAAGAATTAATCATTATAGGTTCAGGACACGAACTAACAGTAGTAATGTTATTACCCCGTTTAAAAACACTGCATCTTTCATGGGGAATCCTTTTGAGACACCTACAGTCAAAGTACCCAGTGTAAAAATTTGCACTGTACATAAATTTTATGCAAAGGGAAAAGAATATATAGCTCCTCCAAATGCTTCCAATAAAACAGAGGAATTCAAAGAAGTATTCTCTGAAAGGGTTTAAAATTCCCTCTCTTACAAGGTGAGCAATATGCTCCAGTATCTCTAAAGGTCTTTTCTTTAGTTGTTTCTGGTTTTCCTGAAGGAAAATAAGACTCTTTCAATAATAAGGGGCCATACCTTTTTCTACTTCTCTAGGGGACATGTTACTAGGGATATTAGAGATTTTCCCAATGGTTGGGGGTTTTTGGGGGCAGTTGGGACTGATGTGACCTACTTTATTGCACCTGAAGCAGACGACAGGCTTGCCCTTTACTCCCTGTTGACGTTGCAAAGGCGTCGTTCTGGCTGGTGTCTCTCTGGATACTGTTGTCGAGATGCCCATGAGTAGTTTGCCTCTCCGCAGGTGGACCCTATGTTTAGAAGCGTGGCTCACCAGGTGACTTGGTTGGATGACGTAGACGTTCTCCCTCCGGCTGGCACTTCATTCTCCAAAGGGTTGACGATCTCTGCTCATGCCAGGCTGTTGAAAAGAGAGACGGGACCGCTCGACAAGGAGCGGTTAGTTTCGAAGGTATCGCCAACCTGGCTGCCCCCAATGCAGTGGTTAAGTCACGATCCTGCAGAAAGACTCGAACCTCTGGTCCCACGGACTCCAGCAGGGTTTTCAATCAAAAGTAAGCTGCACCAGCTCCTCAAAGGGAGAGACACCACTAGCTTTATACCAGCTGGTAAAAGCTTTGGTTTTCGTCTCACAAAATCCACTAGGGGTTGACCAAGCTGCCGCTGCTTAATTTAAAATGCTTGCGATATTTGGCTGGGATACATGTATATGCCCAACAAATGTGGTCTTCACTACTTGATAATCAGAGAATTCAGCATCATTTATATGATGTAAATTCCGTGCCCTTTCCCGATAATGCTGTATGAACCAACGATGCCCAATGCTGTTCTGGCCACCTCAAGGCTCGAGCCTGATTTTTGAAGCTTTCGAAAATTGCTCTGGTTCGGCCTCCCTTGAAGCGGGGGAACAAACTGTACTGCTTTTTGTAACTAAAAATCTTTACAGAATGCGAAAACTGCCTCCTTTCTCTTTCCCTATCAAATTCTTCCCTTGCGAATGTTCTCTGTTCCCTAGTTTGCTCAAGATTGATTTTGCCAGCTTTAAGTGCCAACGCGCTGATTCACCTTGAGACACCCAGCTGCACTATACTGACCCTTTTTGCTCCGTAGGAGTATCATCTTCCTCCTGCGAGAACATAGGAGTTTTTGCCCTAGAGATGTGCCATCTCTTCTTCTATAAGTTTGTCAGCAATCAGTGAACGCAGTTGTGCAGCTGTGAGAGTGCGTTTGTATTGTAATGCCAATGGAACGAGCAATTTGCCAACCCAAAGCTATAGGGACAATTTAGGTAGGTTATGCAAAGTATATGCCGACACCAGACGTCTGACTCGTCTAGGTGGCATAAGTTATTTGCTATGCACAGTACGATTGCAGAATACCCCAACCTAACACGTTAATTTTCAGAACACGCTTAGCTATGCACAGTATGTCTGCAGAATACGCATACAAGCAAAGCCGACTGCAAAATTCTCCACACCGAACAGGCTAGTAACAACTGACATGCAAAATTTGTAAAGCAATGCCAGACAGCTACAAATGTTCTTTGAAACTGAACATAGCAAGCCGGCACACCAAACAAGCTAGTAGCGGCTGTTTTAACGATCACACAATAGCAAGGCTAATATTAAAGCAACTGACACGCAAAATTTTTTAAAGCAATGCCAGACAGCAAGCTGCACAATGTTCCTGCTATGAGCTTCACCCTAAACTCAACCGTTTCTCTAAGTCCAGCTCCAGATCCCGGACAGGCCCCCATATTACAACCCAGGATTCCAAATGGCCTGTTACCCCTGGTGTAATGGGAGCAAATAAACACAGTAGAAAAAGTTTAGACTTATATTATCCTTCACCAATTTAGAACAGCAATATGTACACTATGTACAGTGATAAGTATAGTGCACTCCACGGTAAGCAAAGCAGAAATAGAAGCCACAAGATAGCAGACCGTCCTTCAACCAGCTCTAGAATGGGAATGACAAGGGCAGACAGGAGAGCGGTACCCACATAACCTCTGTGATTGCCAAAACCATCTTCTTATTGGCTAGAACCTGGTCACTAGTTGAACGACGGGGCCCCATCATCAACTCTTAGCAACCTGGTTCGCTGGTTGGGGGAGATAGCCTGTAAATGAGGGTGTGTACATGCACCGAATAAAGGTTACATACTCTTTGCATGCCACAGCCCACCTTGAAGCAGGCCAAAGCAGCATGGATTTGATTCCTTGACTAGTCGCACAGTTGTTATTGATCAATACAACTTGTTCGTGGGCACAATAATATATATGCATATGTATGTAGTGTGTGTGTGTGTGTGTGTGTTTGTGTGTGTGTGTGTAGTGTGTGTGTGTGTGTGTGTTGTGTGTGTGTGTGTGTGTGTGTGTTGTGCCGAATAATGAAAAATATTTTTTTTAATTATATTTGTTTAATATTAAATTATTGTAATTTTATCTAAAATGTATTTAGTTTGATTAGGCTAAATTAAATTGTGCTTGTTATAATAAGGTTAAGTAAGTTATCTATGGTTCTCTTGGTACAAAATTATTAATCTTTGCATTAACATAAAAGAAAAAATATATATATATGCTTAAGTGTACAAGAGAAAATTTTAGAAGCGTTGTTTAACACGGCTTTGTGGTGCACGTTATGGTTGTAGCACTACAGAAGCTGTGGTATATTTCTGTATAACACGTCGTAAAATTAACTTAACACGGTTCAGCTTACGAGAGGAGAAAAATTTGGAACAAATGTGACTCCCCCACCACCCTCTGGCAACCCCTACCACCCACTGGCCACCCCCACCACCCTCTGGCCACCCCACCACCCTCTGGCCACCCCACCACCCTCTGGCCACTCCACCACCCTCTGGCCACCCCACCACCCTCTGGCCACCCCACCACCCTCTGGACACCCCATCACCCTCTGGCCACCCCACCACCCTCTGGACACCCCACCACCCTCTGGCCACCACCACCCTCTGGCCACCCCACCACCCTCTGGCCACCCAACCACCCTCTGGACACCCCACCACCCTCTGGACACCCCACCACCCTCTGGCCACCACCACCTCTGGCCCACCCCACCACCCTCTGGCCACCCAAACCACCCTCTGGCCACCCCACCATCCTCTGGCCACCCCCACCACAATCTGGCACCACCACCACCCTCTGGCCACCCCACGAAACTTTGGCCACCCCACCACCCTCTGGCCACCCCCACCACTCTCTGGCCACCCCACCACCTCTGGCATCCACCACCCTCTGGCCACCCCACCACCCTCTGGCCACCACCACCCCTCTGGCAACCCAACCACCCTCTGGCCACCCACCACCCTCTGGCCGCCCCACTACCCTCTGGCCAAACACACCACCCTCTGGCCACTACTACCCTCTGGCCACCCCCACCACCCTCTTGCCACCCCACCACCCTCGGGCCACACCCACCACCCTGTGGCCACCATCACCACCCTCTGGCCACCCCACCACCCTCTGGCCACCCCACCACCCTCTGGCCACCCCCACCGCCCTCTGGCTACCCCACCACCCTCTGACCACCCCACCACCCTCTGGCCATCCCTACAACCTCTGGCCACTCCCATCACCCTCTGGCCACCCCACCACCCTATGGCCATCCCACCACCCTCTGGCCACCCCCACCACCCTCTGGCCACCCTACCACCCTCTGGCAACCCCCAACACCCTCTGGCCACCCCACCACCCTCTGGCAAAACCCACCCCCCTCTGGCCACCCCACCACCCTCTGGCCATCCTACCACCTCTGGGCCACTCCCATCACCCCTGGCCCCCACCACCCTATGGCCATCCCACCACCCTCTGGGCCACCCCACCACCCTCTGGCCACCCCCACCACCCTCTGGCACCCTACCACCCTCTGGCAACCCCCAACACCCTCTGCCACCCCACCACCCTCTGGCAAACCCACCACCCTCTGGCCACCCCACCACCCTCTGACCACCCACCACCCTCTGGCCATCCCTACCACCTATGGCCACTCCCATCACCTCGGGCCACCCCACCACCCTATGGCCACCCCACCACCTCTGGCCACCCCCACCACCCTCTGGCCACCCCCACCACCCTCTGGCCACCCTACCACCCTTGGCAACCCCCAACACCCTCTGGCCACCCCACCACCCTCTGGCAAACCCACCACCCTCTGGCCACCCTCACAACCCTCTGGCCACCCCCACAACCCTCTGGCCACCCCACCACCCTCTGCCACCCCCCACCACCCTCTGGCCACCCCCACCACCCTCTGGCCACCCCCACCACCCTCTGGCCACCTCCACCACCCTCGGGCCACCCCCACCACCATCTGGCCACCCCCACCACCCTCTAGCCACCCCACCACCTTCTGGCCAACCCACCACTCACTGGCCACCCACCACACTCTGGCCTCCCCCACCCCCTGGCCACCCCTGCCACCCTCTGGCCACCCACGCCCCCCACTGGCCACCCCACCACTCTCTGGCCACTGTAGACAGCCTGTACTGTCTGCACAGACAGCCCATGCTGTCTGCCAGCTTAGTTCATATTTTGCGCGCTCAGATGCTGCCCTCTGTAGCCATGCCTCTCGGTAGGCACGCCAGCCTGTCTGCCCTTGCCACGCTCTCACTCACACAGCGGCCTAGCAGGAAGACACAAGGCCTACCCCTAGCTCTCTCTCGTGGGATGGCCCTGCCCAGGCCATGGGCACAACACATAAGCCTGTGTACCCACGACGACTTAACAATAAACTAAGAAGCCTCCTAAGAAGTATATCATTGAACCAACCGCGTTCAGCTCTACCAAATAATCCTTTTTATAAATGGTGGAAAGCGGTGGTCGCAGCAGTGTGTTTGCCCAGAGAGAAGAAGGAAGGAATGAAGTTGTTCATTTCATCCCCCTACAGAACAAGCATCCGTCTCTCAACCAGTTATCCTGATGTCGTGTGTGCATGTTTGAGCATCCAGACACAGGTACATGCAGGATCCAGCCGAAATTTACCGAATTTCTTCGAGAATTGTAAGTGACCCCACGCTGTTTCTCAAGTCACATGTTCAGCGTCACTTGTGTGTTGCTGTTGTTCTTCAGCTCGGCACAGCTGTTCGCAAGCCAAAAGGGTGCTTTTTTTCTGGTGATTTCTGCATCCATGTGAGTTCCCCACGTTTTGGGGGAGGGGGAAAGTGGCAGCCCTTTGCCTCCCCCTGCTGTTCTAAAACCCTCCCCAGCCTACCATACACCACTCCCCATGCCACTCCCTTGTGTGTTTTTGCTGTTTTTCGTGTGATTCATTTCCAGAGCTTGTATCCCAAATGCCCCCGGGGATTAATTAATTTCCCCTCAGTCAGGTTCTACATTTTTGATATTCTTTGTGCATTTTGTGCACAGAAAGTATCATTTGCTAATTAACCCTGTTGTTCCCCATGTACGCGGGTGTGTAAAGTTTCCGTGTGTCCGGAGGTCTGAGCCGACCTGGTCACCAGTGCTAAGTCACCTGATGTGACCCGTGTGTATGACGCTGAGTCAAACAGCCCCAAGTGACCGAGCCCCCCTTTTACAAAAGCTTTTTTCCGCGCTCGTTGTAGCAGAAAAAAGTACGTAACCTTTATTCGGGCTGTCCACCCCCTTTACGCTCCTTTCCCCCAAAAGCGAACCAGGTTGTAAGAGTTGAGATGGGGCCCTGTTTGTTCAACTAGTGACCCGGTTCTAGCCATAAAAAGTGGTTTTGGGAATCACAGAGGTTATGTGGGTACCACTCTCCCGTCTGCCCCGGTCTTCCCATTCTAGATGGTTGAAGCACGGCTGCTATCTTGTGGTTCTATTTTTGCTTTTCATACCGTGGAGTGCACTATACTTATCACTGTACTAGTGTACATATTGCTGTTTAAAGGGTGAAGGATAACAAAGTCTAAACTTTTTCTACTGTGTTTTTTTGCCCTTAACCCGGGGGGGAAAGGCCCTTTGGAATCCTGGGTTGTATTGGTAGCTTCCCGGGGTGGGGCTGGACTTAGAGAAACGGTGGTTTAGGTGAAGCTCGTAGCAGGAACTTTTTGCAGCTTTTGATGGCATTTTTTTTAAAAATTTTTTTT